>JAZAYU010000975.1:0-111140 GCA_038501625.1 Corbicula japonica
GCAAGGCTGGATGAAAAGTTTAACTCTCTTAGCTCCACAGTTGAAAAAGTGGCAAGTCGAACTTTTAACAGTAAGTATTTATTTTATTGACTTTATATTTAATTTACTGAAGTTTTAATAGAATAAAATCCAAATTATCATTTACTTATTCGGGAATTCTTCACGGGCTATGAAAGTCATTATTGTTTTCTTTAAATTTTAGTGTCATATAATCATGGTAAAATTTGCAACACACCCCGTGCCTATTATAGTCAAATAATTCACTTCTCTCTTTTTCTGCCAGAAACACGTTATAGACCATAATTTTAGGCCATTTTTTGCAAATGACTCGTTTCGCCGTATTTCCACCCGTTCCTTTTTACTCTTGATGCTTCTTTTTGTAACATGCTTAGTGTTCATATTTAATAATAATACAGATGCTCTAAAGTAAAGTATTGATACCAGCTATCGATATTAAAGCTTTAATAATGTTATTCGCATTAAACTTGTAAGTGTAGTACTGCAAAAACTACCTCACCGGGTTATCCGATAAGCGAAATTTTCGCTATATAGAACAAAGAACATGAAGAAGGCACTTACAAGTTTAATGTGAATAACATTTTTTCTGCTCATCTCAATCCTTAGGTGCAAACGGTTTCATAAAATTTAATCTTTGCTTGACATTTATATATTTATTTCATAAATATTGAACTATATTGCGATAGTCTGTTTTGAGGTTAAAGTTAACCATCTCAGCCTCCTATATACTCTATTGAAAATCGTGCAAAATCGGCGATCTGTTCGTTTTTAATGAAGTAACTACACTATTTCTATTGAAATAAAAGCTTAGGTGCAAACGGATCCTAAAAGAAGACAAATTTATCTTTCAAGTGATATATTTTTTTCTTTGGAAAAATTATGTTGCGATAGTCTGTTTTGAGGTTGAAGTTAGACTATTTTTTAATTTTCTAAAAAGGAAGGAGCCGATACATATTGCGCTGAATCGATAATCGTTCTCGCGGCATTTACCTTATTTCGCGGTTGAGTGAAGACGGTTTAACAAGGTGCCATTTCAGCATTTAAATAAAACTATTTTACTCCAGCTTTAAAATAAAAAAATGCAAATTCGTAAAATCACACGATCATGTATAATTTTTGTAAGTTGAAGAGATTAGACTCAATCAATGCTTTGTGTTTTACTTTCAATATGTTTTGTTGTTTTGCTGGTGATAGTAAAGTAATGATTAATTTCGTAAAGTCAAAATTGTTGTTGTTGTAATATTCATAAAAAATATAGAATTTACATTTTGAGGCACCTAAGCTTTAAACGTGTCCAACCAAAAACGAAACAAATTCTGAATGTATTAAAGTCATCTATATGCATTTATCTATCGGAGGTTGCGAATCATCACTTTTGTCCTTAAAAAGTATGAAATTTCACACCTGAGCGAAGTGAATGCAAACGGAAAATATCTCTCAGGTGTTTTTTCCTGCCAGTGAAAGATTCGAATCCACATTTTTTACATATGTCAACGGTTCCGCACCTGTCATTTAGTAACTGACACAAATTCGGATGATGGATTCTTCTCAGCGAAACAACAACAACACACCTGACTTAAGATTAAGTCAAATTATCTTAACAAACGTATAATACCGAATTTGAAAGAATTGGCGTAACCTAACAAGATAGTTAATTTATATTCAATTACAAAGTATTGTCGAACTGATCGAGTCAGAACAGTAAATTTCCTGAATAAATCAACACTAATTCCTATTTAATATTCTGACTTCAATATGCTGAACTTAATAATTGATTTGAACACCATTTTGCTTTATTTGTTTGATGGATTTATAAAATTAACAGTAGTTTTATTTTACAACTTTTTACATTTATGTATTATTTTAATTGGCTTTAAAACAAAACAAAAATCTGCCCTTATTTATTTAATATACGTCAACTGGTGTTTTATTTCACATGATTGTAGTTTAATTGTCCACATCCGGATTAAATGCCCCGTTAAGCAGGAAACAATTACGTACACTGACCATCCAATTTGATTTGTTTTACTTACATTGTAAAAAAGCATGAGACAGGTACAAAACAGAAGAATTATGCAATTTTAAGTATGCAGAAGGTATTTACGTCCTGAAAATTTGCTAAATTAATATATTCTTTGAGAATCAATTATCGACTTAAATTGCCGGAATGGAATTTTTTTAATTTAAATATTAACCCTTTCCTCCATACACACATCTTTATGCATGGGCGGACAGTGTAGATCCAGATCAGCTGGCACATCCGTGTTATCTAAACTGTTCGCTTTTTGATTTGTTAGGTTATCTCTGACCAAACTGCGACCAGTGCAGATCCTGATCAGATGACACAAACGTGCTGTCTGATCTGGATCTTCACTGGTAGCACATGCGTAAAAATGTGTATATATATCGAGGAAAGGGTTAAGACTGTGGAAGTAAAAACTTTAAAAGTCTTGATAAATGATCAACGTAACACGCAGTATAGTCTGCAATTCTGTTGCTTAATCGGCACATGTATTGCATATTTTGATTTCTTTTTTTATAATTGGACAGAGGTAATTTGGCAATGTTTACATTGGCTTGTTTACATTGGCGTTACATGTAAACAATGAATTAGTATTTAATCGTTGATCAATACAAAGAGTAAATACCCCAGTAATTGCACCATTAGCCGAGTGGTCTAAGACGCAGTCAATAAAATACTTTGAAATGCAAGTGTAGCAACGCTGTTGGAGGTTCGAAACATGTTTGTTTTACGTTTTTTTTCTTTTTTTTACACAATAATTATTTCCGCGATAAAATAAACTGACGCAAAATACATTCAATACTTTAAAATAACTGCAATAAAACTTAAAAATATAAATCTAAAAGATTTCCTTAAAAGCCGCGTGTCAGTGTGATTCGATCCCGTGTCGAAAAAAGTTAGAACCCTATGCAAGCCGGACATGTAAACCACTACGATACCGAGGCGATTTGACATATAGGAAAAATAGTACTTTTAACGCGTAAGTTTGCCTTAACTCGTGTTTACATTCTATTAATAATTGTAAACATCGCCAATTTAGCTTGGTCGACCTATAATTATTTCGCAAAAAGTGTGTTTCACCTCTATTCTAAATGATTTCGTGTCATTACACGGGTTTATAATTGATTTGGGTCTACTCGGGTCACAAAATCATTGCTATTCTCGGTTCCGGATATTACAGGTCAATTATAGTATTGTTACATGTCAATGGATTTAATAATTTAAACCAAACTCAGGAAAGAAAGAGAGAAACTTCTGGAGTTGCTGAACTCTAAAGTGAACATTTCAGCGCAAACAGACCCCATGCCCGCCCCCCACCAGCCCAGTTTTACTGTAACCCGCAAAGCAGGAACAAAAGGGTGCACGCTATTTTAAATGAAATCGTTAAACATACGTGTTTCTTTCCTAACATATAGCTTCCATTTATTATGATTTATAGAACTGTTTAAAATTAGTTGGTTGATGATATATTCTGCTAGTTACTGTAATGTATGTGTTGAAGTAGACTTTACGAAAACTTAAATACGGATATGAATACATGTGTGTTTTCTTTCAAATAGTTAACATATTCCTTTTTAATTTATTTAAAAGAGCACCTTAACCCCACAACCCATAATATTTTAGTTAAATAAAGATACCTTAAGAATGTGCACGCTCTTATTTTATCGATTTTTGCCTTCAGGGTATATCGGTAAAATAATCTATCGCTCTGCCGAAGATCTTATCAAGAGTTATTGGTTTTCTGGGGGTCAATAGTCCAGTGAGGTAGTTTTTGCAGTATGGGATATTAAAGCCCCAGCCCTAAGTAAGAATATACTATTGAAAAATCATATTTGTCCATATAGACTCCAATATATAAACGCTCTATCAAAACACAAAAGGTCCGATCGCATTCTTTCTTAGGCCTAAAAATAGGTTTGTTTCTGGTTACATCTTCGAAAAAACAATGGGTCGGTAGGTAGGCTTTTTTTTAGGAGAAGGAACCAAAGCCCAGGTATATACCATCTACACAGATGTGCAGAATGATCTGGATCTACACTGTTTGCATATCTTTACATGTAGTTAAGAGTTTTTGTGGTACTTAACAGATTAACTGCCTACTGCTATTTTTAGTAATCATGTTGGGTGGGAAAAGAAACAAAGTTTTGTTAAACTGATACTAATCTACTCACTTCTGTTGAGTTCATTCAATAAAGATCTTCCAAATCGTATTTCCAACGATTTTGTTAACCCGACTACCCGCCATGTTATCCATGACGTCACCAACAAGTTTTCGCGGGTCATCGCAAAAGAATAATACAAGAAGACTAATTAATCAGTCTGACAGCAATTTAACATTTGATTATTACTTTGAGAAGCCCCCTAACATGTGATGATCGCTTACATCCTTCATAAAAGTAAATAAAGCGTTCCGAGAGCTCATTTCAGAAGAGATATCAAGAAGGAAATAACCATAATTATAAAGTAAAACATGGAAATGTAGGTTTTACAAATAATGTTATTATTTGGGCATCTTTTCACCTGTTTCAACCGCATACTTTGTGAAAAAGTTCCATCTGTAAAACTGTCAAAAGTAGGAATCAAAACATCCGGGACACCCGCACACGGAAACTGTTTATACCACGAAAACTTGTTAGTCGACCATACCATTATGCACAAAAAGTTTTTTTTTATGCTACAGCAATTCAGTGTCAGCTGGCGCTGGTTTATCTCTCTAATATATGCACATGACAAAAACCAAAAGACATATGAGATATTGAAATTTGGACATTCAAAGTCAAAAATTATTTAAATGTTTCTTTCAAGTGAACAATAATGGCCACACATAAATTTACAAACATGTATCTTAAATAAAACGACTAACGATACCCCCAAAAATATCTTGCAAAACAAATGTTAGTTTACTTTTGATATTTGCTGCACAACAGACCGAGCAATTAAGGTACTTCATACTTGCTAATAATACAGATTTACTGATGATAAGCTTGGTATAAGTAAGAACATCAAAGATTATAATTGTTAAATTAGTATCTATCTTTTAAGGTATTAAAGTGTAGAAAAGGAAAACTCACTGTATTTTATACTGTAATTCCATTGAAACTAATAAACCAGTGTTTCAAATTAAGGGCTCGTCACACTCCTCCCAATCCTATTCATTGATAAAAAGAAAATTATCAAAATCTCAATAACGGCCAAATTCCGTTAATTGAAACTTTGCACAAATGTATCTTATTAATGTATCTTTATTTTGCAGATGGTAAAACACGTTATAACAGTAAAGAAAAATAGCGAGATCTAAAAATTCTTTCAACTTCTATTTACATAAATTCAAAAAAAAATAAATAACACAAAACACCATTTTAAATGCCCACATGAGTAATATGATACTGACAACAATTTATTGTGTCCTCGTGACTTACATATGTAAACTTTACGAATTATTAGTAAAAGTGTGTTTGACCTTCAATTTTCTGATCGCTTCATGGTCGCGTAATCGGATGACAATCACTGATTTCTCTTTTAGCAGTTGAACGTTTTTAACAAAGTACACAACATTTTCTTGTCAGTAACATTGCACTCACGTGGGAATTTAAAATTATGTTTTATATCGCTTAGTTTTTGTGAATTTATTTAAATAGAATTTTAAGGAATTTTAAGGTCTAGCTTGTTTTCTTTACTATTCTAACATGTCTTACTCTATGCTAAATCAAGATACGTTAGTAACATTCATTTGTGCAAAGTTTCATTGCACGGCATTTTGCCATTATTGAGATTTTGATAATTTTCTTTTTATCGACGAATAGGATTGGGAGGAGTGTGGCGAGCCCTTAAAGTTGAATTGTTTTGTTTAACATGTAATATTTATAGTTATTCTTTTTATTACAATTAGATGTGTAATGCCGTAATGTGGTTTAATGCATGGATATTGTTGATTTGTTCATGGCCATTTTTGTAAAAATAAATAAGTTGAATATACTTACCTTAATACCTACCACTACTTACAACCACTGTGCCTTACTTTCAAATCGTATTAAGTCGTTTTTAGCTTTACATTCGTGATATTGTTGCAATTAACACATAATCAAATATACAAATCCCTTCAATGATGGTAAAAGTTCTATCTCTACCACCAAAGCAGGGTTAAAAATTTGATCAGTGCTGTTTCTTTCACTTTTTTAAGGTACAAATATCCGTACATAATTGTTCACTCATTAAGTCATTATTCAACGATTCTGCATTTATGCTGTATCACGTATGCACTTTGAAGAGAAATCTTAATATATTTGCTTCCTTAATTCTTCAATAAAGTCGTCGGTGGATCAAAAAGAATATTTTTACTGGCTCGCCGAACGTTGACAGCCATGATTGTTTACCTCGGCGAATTAAATTATGGAATTAGCAACCTTGACCCGAAAGCACGCGCAACGGGGTTTACATATAGTGATAAATGGACAAAAATCACGAGTTTAACAGTTAAAAATAGCATCGGAGAAGAAAGTGAAAGTAAATTTTCCAAAAGTGAAACGGTGCTGGCTGTTATTTTGCACCGGACATTGTGTCCGACAATAACAGAACTTTCGTCGGCCAAAAACCCTGTCGGCTTTTCATACATTATTTTTGGGAAGGCTGAAAAAACGTTAATGTCGGCGCTAAAAAGAGACGGTCGGTCGGGTAACCAGAAACAAACCTATTTTTTAGGCCTTATAGACGGGATTTTCAATGATATTGTTAAATTATCGATAACGAACTTTTAAGAAATATAATGCAGCTATATTTAGCACCGACGAAGAGACCACTTCATGAGCGATATCGATTTTTGTGACGTTTCAGAAATCCTACTTTCGCTTTTAGTCGCGCGGACCAAATTTATTTTAGTAAATTAAAATTTTATTAGCCCGAACTAATGCTGCAAATTTGAGCATATAGTTCCAAATACATGTAATATTTCATACAAGAGCGGGTTAAATTGAAGTAATGCCGCTTTAATGCAAATATTGAATGTTTGGTACCGTTGTGTGCATTTGTTTTCAAGCTCTACACGATTTTAAGATTTATGTCCGTGTGGAACTATTCTGTATAGATAAAAAATCAATAACACGAAGACGTAAATTATGCTTAATCTTCGAAACTGATTTTCTCGAAACTGTGAAAATTTTTCATACGTCAGTTTGGAATTAGTGTGACGAAAAGTCACAAATTTCTTTCTTTCTGGTATTGACTTATTTAATAATAAGTGATATAAGTGTGCCATATACGACACTTTCGACTGACAGTTGATGAGTCATGCAATTGGTATCTAAAATTTTAAATTATTGATATGATATCAAGTTTTATTTTCGATGCTTACAAGTGCGCGTCTTTTTCTAAATAAAGTTATTGTTACGAGTTATATATCGTATTATCAGTGTCAGAAATGCTTAGTATTGATTTGGCTAGTGATTTTTGCGCAAAAATAAACAAAAAAAAAGATGGCTGCGCACTCGAATTACGAAATCCCACTAAAACATGTTAGAGGTGGATATATTTTATCGCTATTTAAAATAATGCTTAATCAATTATAAATATTTTGCAATATCATATTTGTTAGAATAAAGTCAACTTTAATTACAACATCAAACAAACAAGATATGTCGTTTTAAAAATCTATCTTAGCTCCTGTGAACTAAATATGCAAAGGACTAGATCCATTTGAACAATTTTCAAAGAAGGTCACCCAACGATCATTCCTGTAAGGTTTCTTGAAAATCTGTCAAACGGTTAAGGAGGAGAAAAAAAGTTGATGACCCGTTAGTGCGACCTTAAAACCGCCCTGGGTATTGTGCGCAACACGTCGTCTGCAGGTGTTTGTCTTTTCTGCCAGGTTATTTGAAATTCTCTCTAGAGGTGACAGAGTTACTGAGCGGACACTACCAACAGTGCACTATCAGGGATTATGACTTTGACCTCCAAATGTTACCTTGACCTTCAAGTAATCGACCTGGGTCTTGTAAGCGAAACTTTGTCTTCATGTGTTTGAAATTTCTGCCAGGTTATTTTAAAATCTTTCAAGAAATGACATCAAGTGCACTATCAGGGACTTTGACCTCTAAGTGTGACCTTGACCTTTCAAGCATCTGACCTGGGTCTTGTGTCCGGCACGTCCTCTTCATGTGTGTGACATTTTTGCCATGTTTTTTTAATCCATGCAGAAATGACGGAGTTATTAATCGGACATGAAATATCGGACGTTCTTACGAACGTCATTTATGTGGCTACTCTATTGTCCTCTCTATTGTTCTTTTAGCCACATAAAAGAAAAAATAGCCACGTAACAGAACGGAATGAATAGAATTTACCGTTACCATTGTTCTCATAGCCACATAAATGGCGTGGCGTAAGCACGGACAGACGGATGGATAGACCGACGGACATATTGACAGACGGTCAAACTGTTATATGCCTCCCTCCGGGGACCTCAAATCTCGTCATAATGCTTTTTCTGCATTCTGTGAATTAGAAATTCTATTTCAGAGGTGGAAGTAGGTGACCGAGTAAAACGGGGTCGAGACTGGAAATGGGGCAATCAGGTAAGATAAGATCTAGATTGTTAGTGTGGTACTTTGTTATTTGTTTTGCCGGTTTTGAGATTTTGATAATTTTCTTTTTATCGATGAACGTGCTGTGGAGGAGTGTAGTGGGCCCTTAAATGCGTTAATTTGGGTTGCGCCGGGTACGCATACATATGCCGAGACGAGCGCGCAGAATTCACAAGTTGTACATTTATTTCTGTCATCCTTGCATATATTTTACTGGAATTAAATGGGGGGAGGTATTTGTAGAATATTATCACAATCGGACGTCAAATGAAAATAATATATGCATAGTCCACGATTTAGTGTGTAAACCCTCGTAAGCATATTTGCAACAAATTTTCCTACGATGAAACATTTGATTCTTAGCCAGTTGCCAGTTTCTCCATGCAATACAGACCTGGGTAATATTCATGTTTCGCGCGTCCATTATTTGTGCGAAAATATAAAAAGCCATTATACCATTAAAGTTGATTTTATACTATTGATGTTGTTCCTTCACAAACAAGGATCAGATGAGCAGTCAATGAATACTACCAATATAACTAAAGAAACAAAATTAAACACTACTCGAACGTTCTAAGTGCACACTTAAAATTAATAATAAATGTTGGTTTTTCAAACTATTTGATTGAATCTTTCAAAATAGTGTAAATTACAATGAAGGAGTATCAATATTCTATTACTCAGAACAACATATTTAAGTCGGCTTAATTGACACGATTAAAAATACTAACATTTTAGCTCACATGAACCCAGAAAGCGATTTCCAGTAAATAACATTGCATTATTTGTGATCATTTTGTCATCTTTTTTTTATCGTTAAAATTTGATGAAAATTTAAAGTAAATGTTACAGTTTTCCATTCCATTGCACAGAAATAACTGTGTAGCTTCCTTATGGTCTACTTGGCACGATGAGCCAACACACTTTTCTCTATTTTATCTATAACGTGTTCAAAAGGATTACAAGGAGAATATTTCATTTTTCTCTAATTGTTCTGTGCCAAAAGGTTTTAAAGCAGTTTGAGAAGATGCAATTCTCTATAATAAATGTGGTGTAACAGCCTTTCTAAACGAAAAAAATGTATTCATTTCGATAAAATTGACAAGTTAAACTTTCTTTTAATTATAATAAGTTTACTTTGAGATATTCAAAATTGAAAAGTGTGGACGTAGAACAAGTGTATATGCACATTTAAAATAAAGGGGGCTGTCTTGCATAGCTACAGTTCATGCAGTTAACTTTTTCCACTGCCTTCTGTTGTACACTATTGTACACACCACTTCTATATAACACATCAAAATGCATTTCATTACTGGCTAACAACATACTCAACAAAACCGAGCCTACAGTATATTCATTTTTGTCTTATTCACTGGCTTTCAAAGTTCCCTTTTTATTTGTCCCTATTTTTTCATTAGTAAGAGAAAAAATAGTCTCAAAAATAGTCAACAAAATAAAAACAGGTTAAACATAATTTCTTATAACTTGTAATAGGCACACATTGGTAGTTCTCTTATAATGCTTATGATTATCAGATAACATTTTGTAACTTATCGAGTCTTGATAAAATCACTCTCATTACCAATAGATTATATTTATGTGAGAACTGGTGCACATATTTATAAATTATTATTGGCATTCAAAAGTAATCGTGAAATTCATCATGCTTGAAACGTGTATACACAATATTACCGTACTAGCGTTCAACAAAATACCGTGTTTTCAATGTTTTATCTGTGAAACTTTAAGGTGGGTAATTTTGAAATTTGGCAGGTTGATAGAGTTTGACGTCCCGCGTTGCATAGCAACGTCGGTTTTCTTCTGACGTCACGTCAGTCACCGTAATCGCGCACCCTAGCGGCGTTCTTCTGGAATCATCAAGCCGATAACTTATTTGCATATAAATTTATTGTCAGTAATGCGATAATAATTCTGTAAGATTTGTTGTGGAAGGAATAATATTATCTTTCTGTCCATGTCTTATACGTTGTGTTTGATTCGTGAAAAATGATCCGTATTTGTGCCAAATGCATAAGAGGCGTGTAAAACGTTCATTTTTTGCAGATGAAGTTTTCATATTTTTTATAAAAATGAGAAAAACGGTACGGTAAAAGTTTTTAAATTTTTGATATGTTACTGTTGAAGTTCAAACTAACTGAATGACAAAATAAAAAAATATACCTAAACGACTTAGTTTTCTCGCAAAATAGGCTCGAAAAACGCCACCGCAGGTAAAAAGTTGACCATTAATCTTTTGAGAGGTTGTAGGATATCGCCGACGAGAAAATATGCCGGAAAAGAGAAATGGAGTGGGGGTCGGGAGAATGAAATACGCTGAACCGGGGACCGGAAGTCGCAGTTCGTGCAAACCGGAAGTCGGCGAAATGTCAATTTTGGCGCCAATGTCCGATTGGGATTTTGAAATATTAGAATCCCTGTTTATATATACATTTTCGATATAGTGCGTGCACCCCGGAACTTCACGTGTCTTCAGACGGCGGCTGGCAAAAGCGTGGGAACGGAAAAAACTACAACAGTCTATCAGGTATTTTTGTTTTAATATAAGAGGTACTTCGACTGAAATAGCTGCAAACTTGTGTATGAAAATGTATGAAATGCGCACTAAAGATTGAAATGTGATTAACCTTATTCCGATACAGTGACATAAGTGGATCACACTAGTATGAGACTGTGCGATCATTTCCCGTTTACATGTGATGACAGGGACGAAACTATAATCGTTTACGCGCAGGCATTATTACATGGTGTAATTTCACTGGTTTCGAAATTCGCGCAGCTACGCAAGTGCGAAATACGCGAAATATGAAACCACATAATTTCAGTTGGTATCTGTTACATTGATTTTGTAGAGCTCGTGGGCTAACACGCTAAAACCAAAAAATACGAGTAGTTTTTTTTTTTGCATGTCTTCTTGTTGCTTATTCATTTATAAAAAGTTTAATTAAGATATGTTTTAAAAAGTGGAAACGTAAGAAAAATGTAACAGTTCTCAGTATAGATCAATTTTATCATAAACTGTAAATTTAATTGCTCAAACTTAAATTTTCCTACCTATAGGGCACGTAACAATGATTGGGACAAAAACGAGAAAATGCTTAACATACAGTATAGCAAAAAAACGATGTAAAGTATGTTTGACGGCAACACGAAATGGCAAAATAGCCCGAATTCATACATGTCATAAATCATACAACGGTTCAGCAAAGGGCATGGAACCATTTCTTACAATTAAGAACCTGAATTTGTTTAAGAAAAAGGGAATGGTAGTAAAAAGACTTATCATGGATGATGATGCTACAACATATATTCGAGCGAAAAAATCTGTTTTGCCAGAATTAGAAAAATTCAGTGACAAAAACCACGTTGTTAAAGGATTCAGTAACGAGCTGTACAAGTTAAAAGACAAGCACAAAATATCGATCAGTGTCATAAACTATATCACCAAATGCTTCACCATTGCATTAGGGCAAAACGAAGAAAATCCAATTGAACTGAAGAAAAATCTATCTGTTATTGTACCACACGCATACGGTGACCACTCTGACTGTCCTGCTACCTGGTGTCAGTTTCATCAAAAAGGTGAAAGCTACAAACACTCATCACTGCCCAACGGTAAAGACCTTGTAGACGATGGTCTAAGAAAAGATCTCAATGATGTATTTAGCAGATATACAACAGAAGATATGTCATTAAAATTTGCATCTTTAAAATCGTCAAATGCTAATGAAAGTCTGAATTCCATGATATCAAGAAAAGCTAAAAAAAAATCAACACTTTTCGGACTCCGAGAGCCTTGATATCCTAATCGCAGCAGCTGTTACTCAAAAAAATGAAGGGCATTCTTATATAGTAGAGGTAACTAAGAGATTTTTTAAAATATTAAAATATATCATTGATTTTGCATCTATTACAAATAGATAACTTGGTTGCGCAACCGAGTTAGTAAATTAAATAAGGCAAATAATTTTAAAGTTGCTATTCATCTCAAGTTGAATGTTTAAATTATAACAGCATAATTTTAGATAATTATTAACAGCAAAATGGTTTTAAATGTTTTCCGCGACATGTAATTATTTATGAAAATCTTCTTTAGGTTAACAAAAACCGTGGTCTTTCTCCCGGAAAATTTACCTTAAAACGCTTTCGAGAACTCGATATGAAAAAAGAGAAAAAGGCATCCGTTCAAAAGTCGGTTATTTTCAAAAGACGCCGGCCGCAGTTAAGAGAAGACAGAAAGTGTGGGGACATTAAGTACGAAGTACATGAAGGTGCTACCTACTAAACAGGCATCGAGACAAATTGCACATTACAAGAAACGTGCATTCAAGAGATTCCCTCACCGTTGGCCTCGCCATCTGAATGCCATATGTGTCCTTCAGAAGCCAGTAAGATCGTTTTCGATCTGGAGACAACTGGTTTTGGTATGAGTATTACTGAATGCAAGTTAAACGAAACCATAATCTTAATTATACAAGAAATTATCAAACACGAATAACGTGTAAAATAACGTATTAAAAGTTCCTACAGTTTTAGCAATTTGATTAAAAGCCTACGTTATAATTTTGTTTTTCGTACCTAAATTGTCGTGACTAAAATTAATATCGCCCTTATTCGTTTAATCGAATTATTGTCTGTTTACATTTTAGGTACCGAAAGTGAAATCATTCAAATCGCTGCTAAGCACCTCGACTCCGGAAATCGCTTTAATCGGTTTGTGAAACCGTGTGATACCATTCCGAGTAAAATAACAAGCTTGACAGGAATAGAAATTCACGGCTCTAATATGTACCATATTTTTTGATTGGTTAAGGCCCTTCGGAAAGGTTGTCCTTCTTGCTCACAATGCAAACTTTCATGCAAGAGTTTTCATTGGCGCTTGTATAAGACAAGGTGTCATTGAACAATGCAATAATATTGTGCGATTTATTGATACATGTGCTCCAATGAAACACGCGTTTCCGGGAAGAGGACGAAAGGGATACAATCAGTCAACACTTGTCAAAGAGCTGTTGAATATCAATTACATTGAGCACGATGCTTCTGAGGATGTGGATGCTTTATGCAAGCTTCTACTTTTACTGCCAAAAAGTATGTCATTTGCAACGCACATCATTTCTTTAGAAAAAAATCATTATAACATCAAGCATTTAGAAAATGAAAAAATGAACAAAGGCAGTTACAAATTATTAGTAAAAAATAATGTGATTAGTAACAGGCAATCGTTGGTATTATCTGGGATGGGGTTTAATACAAATCATTTGATATTAGCTTACAAAAGAGGAAACGGGAAGGGTTTGCAGGAATTATTGGGGAAAAACAATAGGTCTTACAACAAACTAACTGAGTATTTTTCATCATTTGAACATATATAAATATCACAATTACGTATAATCTTCCAAAAGGGAAGTCAGACATAACACTTTATAAAATGTTAACTGTTTAATTTCAAATTTTCAGACTCTTGTCCTTTATCAAGAAAAATACAGAATTGTTAGATAGCATTAGTTACAACCATAGTTAATGTCATTCATGTTCTGTATTTTTCTTGATAAAGGACATGAGCCCGAAAATTTGAAATTAAAGAGTAATAATTTTATAAAGCAAATATAAATATCCTAACATTTCAGCGACTAACATGTCTGTCCACGAACGACCAAAAATTTTCATAATATTATATTACTTAAAACTTTAGATGTTACAGGTAAATTTATAAGATACAACAAATTACGTTCAAAATTGATAATAAACAGTTATATTGCCTAAATTACCAAACTGAGGTGAGAGGAACGTCTTGACCATGAGTCAAATCTTTAAATGGCAGCATATCTGGAAGAACTGTTTAGATTCACAGGCTTTTAATAAAGCAAAAATGAATGAAATGAAATGAATGATTGATTAATTGATTGATTGATTGATTGATTGATTGATCGATCGAGCGAACGAATGAACGTAGGAACGAACGAACGAACGAACGAACGAACGAACGAATGAATGAATGAATGAATGAATTAGTAAGATCTGATCGTATCGATTTGATCTGGATAAAATTGAATATGAACTGAATAAATTGAATTGAATTAAATTAAATTTGAATACAAATTTGAATTGAATTGGCTACATGTATAAATGTTATTTGATACAACTTTGTTTTTATATTATTACCTGTGTAATGTTAATTGAATAAATGGGGTCACCCGTAAATGAAGTCCGAAAAGAAAAAAAAAAGAAAAATAACCTGACAATAAAGTAAAACACATATGTTGTTTCCTTGTTTGCTCTGTTGTTGTTTAGTTGTTGTTTTTAGAAACCGCAATGTTCCCCGTCAACGGGAACGGCGTATTTATCATACGCTATGAAGAAACGTCACTTTTTTACCCGGACAGTGGCATTGTCCGAGCTCTTTTTGCCAGAAAACTAGATCGTTTAGGTGTCTTTTTATTATTGCATTCAATTCAATTGAACTTGAACAGTAACATATCAAAAATTTGAAAATTTTGACAATGCCGATTTTGTTATTTTTGCAACTTTATGAAAAATTTCCCAGCCAAGAATGAACGTTTTGACGCGCCGCTTCGGGTATATGGAACAAAATCGGCTAATTTGTTATGAATCAAAATCAAAGCATAATATACGACCGGAAAGATATTTGCACTATCTATACAACAAAGTTGACAGAAAATAAATCGGATGAGAGGCAGTAAAGTTATATAAAAAAATAAGCGATCGCTGTGCTGTGCTGAAACGTCAACTTTTTACCTGCGATGGCGTTTTTCGAGCCTATTTTGCGAGAAAACTAAATCGTTTAGGTATGTTTTTTATTTTGTCATTCAGTTAGTTTGAACTTCAACAGTAACATATCAAAAATTTAAAAACTTTTACCGTACCGTTTTTCTTATTTTTATAAAAAATATGAAAACTTCATCTGCAAAAAATGAACGTTTTACATGTCGCTTTGTGCATTTGGCACAAATACGGATCATTTTTCACTAATCAAACACAACGTATAAGACATGGACAGAATGATAATTTTTTTCCCTATACAACAAATCTTACAGAATTATTATCGCATTACAGACAATAAAGTTATATGCAAATAAGTTATCGGCTTGATGATTACAGAAGAACGTCGCTAGGGGGCGCGATTACGGTGACTGACGTGAAGTCAAAAGAAAACCGACGTTGCTTTGCAACGCGGGACGTCAAACTCTATCAACCTGCCAAATTTCAAAATGATCGGACAACTTTTATTTTTTCGACCCACCTTAAAGTTTCACGGATAAAACATTGAAAACACGGTATTTTGTTGAACGCTAGTACGGTAATATTGTGTATACACGTTTCAAGCATGATGAATGGCTTAGTGTTAATGATCTAAGACTGTCTCAACTGTCTGCAAACACTTTTCTGAACACCAGATCAGGCTTTCGTTATAAAAAAAATTGCATTAATACTTCGGTATTCTCACTATTAAAATTTACTGTGAAGGTAAGATCACAAACCAGCTTGTTGTACCAAATTGAAGATTTTGATATATTTTTTGTTTTAATTTTCAGGACGGTAACGGAGCTGGAAAGGTTACAGGACTCTATTCAATACCAGGTTGGGTAACCGTGCAATGGGAATTTAACGAATCCAGTAATCAATATAGAAATGGAGCAGAAGACATTTATGATCTGCGAACCATATAAGCTCCAAACAAATGACGTTATTTATTTTAAGATTTCCCAATCGAATACCCATGAGTTTTAATTGCTCAGAATGTTTTTTTCTGAATCTGTACTGTATCTTAAGAGAAAACTTTCTCATAAAATAATTTCAGTTCTGATCGACATTGATAATTTATACTCCTACGTAGACGTAGAAGCAAATGCGTGCGAAACTTCTACATCTCAAAAGGATTTAAGAACGAAAAACGTTTGCTACATTTAAACAACATAGTTAATTCTTCCGCAGCTGTGTAGTAAAATGCTGTATCTATTGTAATGTATGGAATCTTGTCATGTTTTACAAGAACATTTCTAGTAAGTTTAATGGCAAGGAAATGGAACTCTTGATATACCATATTTTGAGTTATGTTGACATGTTAAAAACAGTTTCATGATAAACATTAACGTCTGTCTATTGATATGAACAAGGTATATATATTTATATGTATATATAAATCAGCAAAAAGTACTCCTTAAGTTTATAGTTTTGTTTCTAAATTTCAGTTTGTTTTATATTAATACCCCGGTCTTGAATGATCCTGTATCATACTACAGACAAATAAAAAGGGCAATAGATCTGCGAAAAAAAACAACCTTAAACATGACGATAAAAAGTGCTACTAATTCAAGCCAGTGGTTGCTGAGAAATAGCCCGGACACAAATTATTCTAATTTTTACTATTATACAGTCCTTCAAAATGATCGTTACTGTGTCAAAAAATCATTTAGATTGAATATGCTGATATAACACCCATCTACTCTTGTAAGTGAAGCTCTCCGCTGAATGGCATTGAATTCCAACTGCTTGTTGCGCTGAAATAGCATGTACAAGAATGGTCGTATATCATATTAAATTAATTATAACTCTGTGAAAAACTCATCGAAACAGATGCGTTTTGTTATTTTTTAAGCGAAGCTACCTATAACGTTTTACGGACTTCAAGCCAGTGGTTCTTGAGAAATAACCAGGGAAAATCAAGAGCAACAGGATAAGCGGCGACTATGTTTCCCCGAAATTTTCCGATGAGTATAAAACGTGTCAGTAAAAACTTTTGCGAGTAAATGGGTGGCCCCAAATTTATTCACAAAAGCTTACATTTTTGTTATATTTATAACCTGTCGGGGTTATATTTATAACCTGTCGGGGTTTTGCAGCATAGAACTCTTTAATTCTAGAGCTCTTTAGAGAAGCTAATGTGTTCTCCATTGATCTCTCCGAGGTTGTAACCTGAAATACGAGTGTAACCGTGATTGATAAAATAGGGCCAAATGAGCAAAAATCAAATGGATTGGTGTTTTCCGCGATAATGAAGTCTATTGAGTAAAAATTGAAACTTTTATGCAAAAATACTAACTATTTTTTAAGTTATGGTTGTTGTTAGATAACAACTGTTTGTTGTTAGATAACAACAATTTGTGTCGTTCAGAATAAAACGTTTGTGAAGTAAAAACACTAATCTGGCATCATAGATTGCAACGTTGTACATTCATATGAAGTCCTTTTTTCTTCATATGTTTATACCATGTATTACACGTTTTCATTTTCAAGTTAACTGCTTGTTTTAATATTGTAACACAGTTGTAACTTTTTAAGCTTCTTATAATATCTTAATTTGAGAAACTGTTTCTTTATTTTCAGGTTTTTTTCGAATATCTAAATGAAGATGTTGCTATGGTTACATGCTTTATTATAAGAACTTGACAAAAGTATTTTTATGCATATTTATAAATGCGTTTTATAATCATCTTCCATTTTTGACTTCGTACGACCACTCAAAATTTTGTAAAATTTAACATAATTGTCTTTTAATTTTCCTTAATATTAACAGTGTTCCGCATTTGGCCCGATTTTCTCAGCCACAGTTCCAAGGTTCTCTTGTTTTTGTTTATAGTACCTTTCGTTTTTAAATGTATATTATAACAAACCTCATTTTGATCTTTGCTTACTGACTGTGTTATTAGGATTATTTCCGCATTTGGTATTTTATGAAAGACATAATATTTATATATTTCACATTTTTGCAACATCAGTTTTATTGAATCGTTAAATACTAACATAAGAGCACTTCGTGAAATATGTATATGTACTTCAATGGACACTTCAGAAGTACTTGTGATGTTACAAAATCAAGATGATAAAAGTGATCTTCCTGTTCAACACTTGTTCTCTGATCCAATTACTTAATGTTAAATATTTATGTTGTACATTGTATTTTATGTGCTTATGATGAATAAATGGATTTTAAAGTAAACTAACTAAAGGGTTGTTTTTTTGCATCAGTCAATGCACATACAAAGGATTCAAAATGACCATTTGTGCCGGTGTAATTTTTATAACGTTTGTTAACTTTTGTTTTGTGCACGACTTCGTGCACGCTGAGATGGATACCAACTCTGTGTTACTGTTTTTTTCGGCAAGATTGGATCGGATGTTTCATGAAACTGAACTATTAAAAGATCGAGTGGTTGATTTAGAGAATCAAAATAAAATACTTATGAGCAAAGTTACAAGTCAGCCAACCCAAACTACACCATTCGTTGAGTTCGAAACAGTACAGGCAATAAATGAAGAGGATATTTTATCTTTGAAAGAAACTGAACAGGCGATGCTTAAAACGCTGTCTTCTGAAAAAAGAATTATTCGTGACATGGTGGATAAACTTAACAACAAATTTGAAGCCTTTACAACCGAGATATCAAAGAGAGTGTCAAAATTTGAACAGCTGGGAGTTGACATATTGGCAATAAATGAGTCGCTTGAAGCGAAAGCAAGAGAGCTGCATGAAGCCTTTATTCAGATCTCAATATTAACGAATGAAAGCATTACGCAGATGAAATTAGATCTAAACGCCACTTCTGTTGAACTGGTCCAGAAGTTTGTTTCATTAGAAAATAATATTACAGCACATTCAGCAAAGATAGATGACGGTGAGAAGAACTTGAGTAAGTTTGTGGTTTCTTTTAAAAAGTCTCCCCGTACACTGAATCAGTGGTGCTATTAATTGCATTTTAAGGCAATTAAGCACGAGATACATATCTATGCAAATATCAAGATATTAAGTTGCGCCCAACCCAGGGCAAGGTGGCGTGGACAGTAAATATGAATTTCTATTATTGCCAATGAACGGGCTCAATTAAACTGAGCATGCTGTTAAATATTTAAATTATTTTGTCGTGTTTGGTTGCTTTTACAATATATTTATCTCTTCAACATTCGGCAGGTAGAAGTAATTTAGTGCTGGTTAAACAGATCAGTTTGAAATTCAAATTTTCTCTTTTTTTTCGTTAAGCGTTTGCTCAGCAAGGACTGGATGAGATCAAGGGAACATTAAAAGAGTATATCGATGAGAAGTTTAAATCTTCCAGTCCAGAAGCTGCATTTACGAAGCTTCCAGTTTTATTTGATAGTAAGTATACTATCTGATGCATGACAAGGTAAAAGTCTCTAAATTTGGAAAGAACTTAGAATCACATCGTTAAGTTATTTCACCAGGACAACTTGTTCTACTCTTTTCATATGAGAACCTGTGGGGCAATAGTGAGGTTGGTGTATCCTAGAACCTGGTTAAAACCCCTTAGTGATATTGTATTGCTACTGACCCTTCTAAGGCGGTAACCCATCGGGTTCTCACTTTTGTTAATTGTTTGTGGCGTCTATTTTGAAATTGTTGTATAACAAATCTCTCTTCTTCCTACTTTTTGCTGTGAGGGGAGGCTCTGTCTGCTGGATGAGGCCATAAGCATATTTCACTTTTTTGTATTTTCTCCAAAGTAAATGAGGTTTTGCTATAATCTATGTGTATTGTATATTATCTGATTAACAAACTATGTCATCGATCAACTTTTGAGGTCATTTAAAAGTTTGACGTAAGGTTTTCGAAAACAGATTTTCCCACTTCATTCACCTTTTTATTTGAAACATAAAAGTCCAGTGATATATTTATATCCGTAATCGTTTTAATTAAACTTGAATTAGTAGTGAAATGATTTTTGCGTTCATATACCTTTAACCTAGTTCATTGTAAACATAACTGGTGTTCATTCGCAAATTATAAGACTGAAAATTTGGTGCAATCGACCAACCTCTGTTTTTGTTGTTGTTATTGTTACTTCCCAGTTTTATGTCCCTCCCGCCTCTTTACGAGGATATTATGGTGTGGAAATACCAGCTTTCCATGGTGGAGGAAGACTCAAGGTGCCCCTCCGGGCAATTTTCAGGCTCGAGCGGGTACCTTGGTAGAACCACCGACGTTCCGCACGCTAGCTAGTTAGCTTCCTCACATAAAAGATCTTGACCCTGGTATGTCTCGAACTTACAGCGGTGAAGGGCAAGTGATTCTCAGCCGGAAACATATCCACTCGGCCGCGGACGCACTTATCGACCAACCTCTTCTATGTCTTTAGAATAGACGTTTATATGTTTATGAATCGCTTTGCCACTGTAAAAAAAATCCCACGAGATACTATTATATAATTTGATTTATAAATAGCTACTATTTTGAATTTCGAAGCCCACCGCTAGGTAGCGCCCATTGTACATCAAAGTTCTGATTCCAAGATAGTCTGGTTCCCTATCTTACCAACTATAGTAGGATCGGGAACCGAACTAATTCCACGAATGGGATTTTCGGAGTTGCTCCAGCAATTCGTCACTTACATTCAAAAATATTGTATGACCGTCTTTGTTTTGATTCAATTACATTAGTTTCTCGTGTAAGTGGCCAAATTGATGTTCCAGTATAATATACGTCGTATTGCTTGAAAAAAACTCCAAGATAAAAAAATCATTACATGTATAAGCATTTCATTTCTTTCACCAATTCTTGCTCATCTTTCAAACACTCTTACATCATCATTTCGTATTTCAGAAGTGAAGTTAGGTGACCGAGTCGCGAGAGGTCGAGACTGGAAATGGGGGAACCAGGTAGATTTTATTGATGTTCTGTTTAATTACATAAGTTACAAAATATTTAAATAATAAAAAAAGTTCTCAAGAAACACAATATTAAGAATGTTCACTAAAACACAAATATTTATTCCCAACGTTTCAGGGGGATAAACCCCCCTTCTTCAAGGGGCTTTTACATGGAAATGCTAACTGTTTACATATTATCACTTTCTAAATGCAACTTCAGCGACGTTACACATTCATGACGTCACTGACGTCATACATTTTGGCGTCAAAATTAAACACATGTATTATTATATAAGTGGTGGCTATTAGTCACACAAATAACATATCTATATATAATAATAATAATAATAATAAAATAACAATAATAATAATAATAATTATTATTATTATTATTATCATCATCATCATATTAATTATTATACTACTATATATATATATATATATATATATATATATATATATATATATATATATATATATATATATATATATATATATATATATATATATATATATATATATATATATATATATATATATCATAGCAATTATAACAGTAATGATAATTAGTTAAATAAATCACAAATAGAGGTCAAAACATTTTTATTATATCGACGTTTCGGCCATAATGCCTTCTTCAGGATTGTTTGTCATAACAGGAAATGACGTCAACGTCAAACGACGTTGACGTCAAAATTGATCATGACGTTTGGCGTACTAATGATATTATATAGGATCACATAAAGATTCACAATACAGGTATAATGCAAAATTATGCAAGGTTAAAATATGACAAGTACAAACTATACGACATCGTAAGTACACATAAAGAGACAAAGCAAGCTGATAAGTGTCAATATATGACTATTAATACAAAATTTTAGAATTCATCCCATCTGGGCAAAGAGTTCTTAAGTTGTATATCCACTTAGTTTCTTTTAAAAGGCGTTTCCAGTTGTTAGATACTTTCTCAATAGGCGTAAAGGAAAAATCGTTAAGTGAATGGTTTTCAGAATTAAAATGTTCAGCAACGGTGGTTAAAGTGTCTGGATAATGCTTAATATCAAATTTATGGCTGTTCATTCTCATGCTACATTTTTGGTGAGTCTGACCAACATACTGTTTTTTACATTTCTTGCATGTTATAAGGTAAATAACATCAGTTGAAGAACAGGTTAAATCTTGCTTAATATTGTACTGTGTTGAAAAAATAGTACTTACAAACTTGTTAGATTCAGTAATATGATTACAATGTGAGCATCTTGGTCGATTACATTTAAGAACTTGCCCAGTAGAAATATTGCATGTTTGCATTTTAGAATGAACGAGAATATCTTGTTAGTTAGTAGGTCTTTTAAAAGCAACAACAGGTTTACTGTAGAAAATGTCCCGTACACTCTTGTTAGAGGAATATTTTAGTAGTCCCCAATATTGGTTTATCACTTTTCCGATATTGGGTAATGATGGATTATAAGTACACACAAAAGGAATAATGTCCTGTTTCTCTTTCATCGTTGAACGAAGCGCCTCCTGTTGTGTCAAACTTGATGCCTTAGAGATTGCATGATTCACTATATCATCTGGGTAGTTTCGGTCTTTAAACTGTTGGCGAATTCTATCACAGTCAGCAGTGAACATCTGGTTATCTGAAGTTATTCTCCGATAGCGCTTGGCCTGACTGTAGGGGATTCCAGCCTTGCATGAAGTTGGGTGACAGGACGAGAATTCTATATACTGGTGACAGTTTGTTGATTTTTCAAAAACATTTGTTGCAAGCTTGTTCTTAGAAGTTTTCACAATGGATACATCTAAAAACTGGCATTTGTAGGGGAATATTGATGTGTGAATTTAATATTTGGATGGAATCTGTTGATTCTTTCAATGAACATTTCTAGATCTGTTTGGCCGTGTGTCCATATTAGAAAAATATCATCCAAAAATCGTAACCACAGCATCGGCTTTTTATCACATGTGTCTAGAAAGTCTTTTTCAAATTTTCCCATAAATAAAGATGCGTAACTTGGAGCCATTTTAGTACCCATAGCTGTTCCTAAAATTTGTAAATAATTATTTTCCTCAAACTGAAATTGATTTTTAGTAAGCACAATTTTGATAAGATCTTGTATGGTTTTTAATTTGTTGTCTGATATCACACTAGTTGTCAAGAATTCTGTACAAGCCAATATTCCATCTTCATGGGGAATATTGCTGTATAATGATGCTACATCCATTGTCACCAGCAGAGAGTCATCTGGTATTAAAGTTAGTTCATTTAGTTTGCGTATAAAGTCAGTTGTATCCTTGACATAAGAGGGAAGGTTTTCCACATGTGGTTTCAAAACAGTTTCAATATATGAAGAAATATTTTCAGTTGAAGAAGCACACCCTGAGACTATTGGACGGCCCGGGTAACCTAGTGGTAATTCATTGTTAATTTGTTTGTGTATCTTTGGTAATACATAGAAAACTGGAACTCTTGTTTCATTGGCAGGGTACAATTGTTCTTTTGTTTTACTGTTGATGGTCTCCAGTTTGTCAATATAATCTGTGATTTCATTAATAAACTGTTCTTTAGGATTGGAATCTAGTTTGCAGTAGTAGTTTTCATTTTTTAACTGCCGATTGACTTCATCGGTGTAATCTGATCTGTTCATAATAACAATAGTAGAGCTCTTGTCGGCTTTTTTAATAATTATATTAGTATCTTCATGCAAGGCCTTAAGTGACTGCTGCTCTTCACGTGACAAATTAGACTTATATTTGTATTTCTTATGCTCAGAAAATATTTCTTTTGTAATAGCGTCAATAAACAGATCAAGTGTATCATCCCGTCCAGATGGCGGGGTGAAAGTTGACTGTGACTTTGTATATGTTTTGTCATTGTTTGATTTATTATGTACCTCCTCTGTTTCAGCCTCAGTATCCTCTTTATCTCCAAAGTATTCTTTGAGTCTTAGTTTCCTTGTAAATTTGAAAATGTCCTCTTTTAACTGAATATCATTGTGTGGTTTTGGTCTTATACAAAATTTCAGTCCTTTACCTAGTAATCGATAGTCAGTATCCGTCAGTGTTTTATTTGATAAATTAATTACAGTTTTCTTACCCCTTTCAATTTCCTTCTGTATCTTTTTCTTTTTCCTCCATTCTTTTCTGCTTGTTATTCTAATAAATCTTCTGTTTCTTTTAACTCTTGTAGATTTTTCAGCAGTAGATTCAGGGTGCTTTCTAGTCTGGCCATATTCTCTCGCTTCTTGTTGTTCACCGTTTTCCAATCGCTTTTGGGTTTCTTTGAAGGGTTCCTGGAACTGCATTTGCTGTTGGTTGGATTGTTGCTGCCCCTGGTGGTATTTCCGATGTTGACTTTGAAAGTAACTTGTTTTGTTGCACTTGGACCTCTGTTGGTTGTTGGGTTTGTTTTGAGTATTTGAATAATTTTCTGTTAACCCCCCTACGACGGCCTCGCTGTAGGATAACTTCTTTTTGCCTGGGGGTCCTCCGTTTTTTGACTTCATCTCGTTTGATTATGATAATTTTCTCTGCTCTGTTTTGTTTGGTGCTTTTTTGTGAAAATGTTCTATTTGGCATTTCATTTGGATTTGGAATAGCTTTTGACATTGAGCTAGTAGCAGCCTTCTCTGTTGGTGGGTTATCACGCACATCAATTAATGTTTTCAGCTTTTTACATTGTCTTTCAACTATAGCGTTTTTCTTGAATTCTGTTTTAAGGAAAATTTCATGAGAAATGTTGTTCATTTCACCTTCATTATGTAGAATTGACCGAAGCTTTGTTTCTAAAACATCCATCTTGGTTTTTGATTCCCGAAGCTGCCTGTAGTGGTCTTCTGCAACTAGTCTGGAAATCTCCATAGATGTTTTCGCCAGTATTCTATCCACAGCTAACTGTGGTTGATCTTTGTTATTTCAAACTTGCACTTGTAGTCTTAGTTTCAGTCCATTTGGGATAACACCTTCTGATATGCAGTTTTCCAAAAAATGCATATGTGTGGCTTTTCTCATCTGGAAATCTGCCATTTTTTCAATTTGCTTGCATAATGCCTCTTTTGTGTCCATGCTGAAGGATCTGTAGATATGTATAACCTCCAAGGTTGTAGATAGTTAAATAAATCACAAATAGAGGTCAAAACTTCAACATTTTTTATTACATCGACGTTTCGGCCATAATACCTTCTTCAGGATTGTTTGTCATAACAGGAAATGACGTCAAACGACGTTGACGTCAAAATTGATCATGACGTTTGGCGTACTTATGATATTATATAGGATCACATAAAGATTCACAATACAGGTATAATGCAAAATTATGCAAGGTTAAAATATGACAAGTACAAAATAACAAAATGACAAGTAATGATAATCAAAATAATAATAATAATAATAATAATAATAACAATAATAATAATAATATCATTTATCCGAGATTTGTTCACTATATCAAAATTAAGATTATTTTATTATTATTATTGTTATCATTATTATTTAATTTATTATTATTATTTTAATTATCATTACTGTTATAATTGCTATGATATATATATACACCTATATATTATTAGTAGTAGTATAATAATTAATATGATGATGATAATAATAATAATTATTATTAATTTTTTTTGTTATTAATATTATTATTATTATTATTATTATTATTATTATTATTATTATATAGAGATATGTTATTTGTGTGACTAATAGCCACCACTTATATAATATTACATGTGTTTAATTTTGACGCCAAAATGTATGACGTCAGTAACGTCATGAATGTGTAACGTCGCTGAAGTTGCATTAAGAAAGTGATAATCTGTAAACATTTAGCATTTCCACGTAAAAGCCCCTTGAAGAAGGGGGGTTTATCCCCCTGAAACGTTGGGAATAAATATTTGTGTTTTAGTGAACAGATTTAAATAATAATCTGAATTGTTGCTTTAAGTTTATTAAAATATTTCAAAAATTATTTGAGTCTGGAAAAACATTTTAATCATTCTTTTAATATTTGAATAGTGAGGAAAGGGACAAATTTACTAGTCGGTCTTAATATAATATGAGATCCTGCAGGGGCAATAGTGAGTTTGGTGCGCCCTCATGCTTGGTTTAAACCCCCCAAGTGGCAAAATGTTTTGCAACTGGCGGTTCCATGGCGATACATTACGTTTGTAACCTCTTGGTTTCTTATTACTGTTTACTGTTTGTGGTGTTTGGTTTGCAACTGGTCATTTTAAAAACCATGCTGTCTCTCTTTCTCTCTTTTTTCAGTTGCCTATGGGGCTGTGACTTCTGAATGTGAGGTGGCGATTCCTTTAATGCATTTTCACTTTTTAACAGTCGTTTTTCTTGTTTAATTGGACAGGATGGAAATGGAGCCGGGACGGTCATAAAATACGATGGAATTACTGGTTGGGCACGAGTTCAGTGGGATTTTGACGGCTCTAGCAATAGTTACAGAAATGGTGCCGGAGACAGATACGATCTACGGACCATATAGATACATTTCAAGAAATATAATACACTTATTCCAGTACCTTTTCGTATGCATTGTATCTGGAACGGCAAGAAAATGATTTCTCAAAGATTGACGGAATTCGTGAAAATTGACTCTCTGTGCTTTAGACAACATTAAGTTCTATATTTAAGCTGGGTTAATATATTAACCCAGATTAAAGATTAAAGTCATTTGAAAGATGCATAACTAAATATTAGTGAAACACGTATTTTCATTCTTTTGCGAGATTGCTTTATTCATGCAGATTACATACTTTTAAGTGTTAAGGTAATTGGGCAATTAGTTTCAAAATAAACATAAATGGCAACATAAAATTTCATATTAAAGTTGGGAGACTACCAGACGATGCCGCCGGACAATAGGGTCCCTATGCGTCAACCTGCTATCGGAGGCGATACAAAAATAAATAAAAGTGGATTGTCTTCAAAATGAGAGGTAGCATATTTATATAACACAAAGAAAGCACAAATTTAATGCAATTTACTTCCCAAAATAATGCATCATGTACATAAACACATGACAAATTTATTTTCATTAAAACGTTTTAACAATGCACTACCAGGTCTCAGAATTACAAAATATTACAGTATGATGTATTGTACAAAGTCAGCAATACTATACAAAATTTGTGTTTTGTCAGACGGGAAAAATACCATCTGTTATTATACATCTAAGGACAAATATATTTCATTTATAAATTATTTATCAGCATTACCAAGCCACGTGATCAATCAAAATTTTATTATTTCTGAACATAAGCAATTTTTGCAAATTAAAATTGATGGTCACGTAAATATTTGGTAAATTACATAAAGAGATAAAATCAATTTTAAATGTGAACAAAGGGGCAATCATTATGGGACCTGATCAATTTGTTACAAAATGCAGATCAAAATTACAAAGCCAACTTTAAACTTCAAAAGTGTCGATATACGATAAATAGTATCATCTCCATATAAATAATAATGTAACAACATTTGTAGGTATATTAATTTCTGTACAAAAGTAATGTTAACATTTACATTTCTTGAGGTGAAAACGAAAAGGTTTTGTCTGCTTTATACTTTACCTTTTCCTCCATATATACGCATTTTTACGCATGTGCGACAAGTGTAGATCCAGATCAGCCTGGACATCCGTGCCGTCATCAGACGGCACAGATGTCTACACTGATAACACGTGTGTAAAAATGTATATATGGAGGAAAGAATTAATGTTCATAATGAATTAAAATGCAAATGGCTTAAGTTATAATCAGATGGCATGTGATTTAATATCTATCAGGAACAAAGATATAATATGGGGGGCGTCACGGGAAAATGTAGTTTTGGAGAGATAACCTCAATTCTTGAAAATGACATCGTAAAGTTGAGCAGATGTCAATAACTTTTAGGCATTTTGAAATAAAGATAAAATTATATTGTCAAATTCTGCACAAAATAACATTATATACTAGCCCAAATTTCAAAACCGCCAGACTTGTATATGCAAAATCTATGGTTCATATAATTTAATGGAATTTTCTACACATGTGTATCAATAGTCATAACGTCGATTCGCCGTTAGACATGACTAATTTCTTAGGTATTTACATGTGTATAGCGAAAACGCGCGAAATGGCTATTTTGCACAAGATGCACGTGCATCTAAACAAATGCAGTCATGAGAACATAAAATGTAATTGTAAATTCTTTCCAAATGTAATAATTACTAAAATGTCAAAAATATGACTGAAGGTACCTTTTTCTGTGGCGTGCCCTATATTACATTTTTTAAATGAAGAGTATACATTATTTCAAGAAAACTGTCATCAAATGAAGGAGAATTTCAACTTCAAAAGGACCAGTCTCTTATCTTGATATAAGGTCATAATGATGACAACAGATCTAAACTGTCATTGCAGAAAACTAGCTGGCTGCCTTCTGACACACAGTTTGTCATGATTTTTGAAACTGTTACAAAAGCACAACATGTCAACTCAATACAATAACTATCCATTTGATGTAAAGCAAAGTTATTACGAATATAAATATCCCAAAAGTCACTAAGATTTTGTCAATCTAAATCAATTAAAAAATGATTCTTTAATTTCAAATTTGTAAACGATTGTTCTTTTTCAGGACAGATACAGTTATTTTTCTTGAAAAAGAACAAGGTTTCTAAAATTTGAAATATTGTTTGAAACCAATAATTACTGTAAGTCCAGATTACTATTCATTATAAGCATTCTTGCAAACGGCAAATTCAGAAACGTTATTGTTGTGCGATTAAATATGATTACTCTGTAACTACTAAGTTATCGATGACCAATTTGATGTGTCTTTTTTAACCTTTACCCCATGGGATATTTAAACAAATACCCTTCCATCAATCTATAAGGTCTAAATAAGATATAAATATAAGAATAAAGGCTACAAATAATTTGTTATCTTTGTGCTAAATTATTAAAATATTTCCCACGCTGTATTTGCACAAAACGCGCAACAGGCCCTTTGAATTTCAACATTATTTCTTATCTTCAGGCAAAATAATTACATGCAATACGTTTACATAAATTTCCAATTATCACATTTGTTTTGTTTTTTTAAAATCAGCACTTTGCCATTTTGCAAAGTACATTTGTGCGTCTTATATAAACGCATATTTACGCATGTGCGACCAGTGTAGATCCAGATCAGCCAGCACATCCGTGCCGTCTGATCAGGAACTGCACTGGTCGCATTTTGGTCAGAAATAACCTAATGAATCAAAAAGAGAACAGTTTAGATCCTGATCAGATGGCACAGATGTGCTGGATGATCTGGATCTAAACTGTTCGTCCATGCAATAACGGTGTATCTATGAAAGAAAAGGATAAATAATCCAATATATTGTTTGTTTCATCGATAACATACGAGTTATGTTACAAATGAAAGACGTTCTTATTTTAACTTTGCTGAGAACTAGCACGCTCCTTTTGTCATTAGCGGCAACTTTATTTCGGTGTGGGTCATCTTCATTGAGCACAAGCCAATGTTCGATGTGTTCGGTCTGGAACTAGGAAGTTTATTTCCGTGTAGGTCGTCTTCGTGAAGCACGGGCCATTGTCCGGTTTGATCGAGGTGGAGCACTTCCCATGGCAAACCTAGGGGTTGAACTTGTAGATCCAAAACCAGGTGTACCACTTGGTGTTGCATCTGCAAATTTGAAAATGAAAACATTAAATTAAAAGTAATCTCACGAATGTGGACGCCTGAAATTGTCATGTGAATTGATGTTATTTCATTTCTTTAACCAACCTCATAACAATCACTTTTTACTTCTGGGATATTACAGATTGTTTATGACTATTCAGGCAATACACTTAACTCAAAAAGTAGCTTTGTGAAATGTGCAATAAAACCTTGGTTACAAATATGATGCAATACTATTATATAAAATAATATATGAGAGAGAACCTAATAAGAATAAGGCATTTGGGACACTGTTTACTTAACATGATGCTACGATTAACATTTACCCACATATCCCTATAATCTTCAATGTTTTCAAACATCACGCTACTTCAACCAATTGCATGACTTTAAGGCATTAAATGAAATTTAAATAATTTGTGTGTGTAAAAAAACTTTGAAGTTATCAAAACTTAAGAAATAAACATTGCATAGTAAAGGAGAATAGTGTCTCATTAAGTTGAAACATCAATAAATATAGTTAAGTGTAGATCTGTGTAAGCAGAAAATCCTATTTTCACACAGTGATTTGTAAAAAAATTTCACAAATAGCTTGAGTACAGACTAGCCTGATTAAGTCTACTCTGTTCACCATCTTTTAAATATTAAGCTGTGTCCCTTTATTTAAACCTACATTAAAACGGAAAAGCTATCAATTGTGAAAAATGAGGTGTACAGATCAGACAAGATGTCAATAGCCAATTTAAAAAAGACAGTGAAAACTCAATATGAATGAGTTTCTTTCCTTATGTAGCAAAATGTTACTCTTAAAAACATACCCCCCACACCGAGGGTTAACTGTTTTGCGGGAACGAGGCTCTGCCGAGTTCCCCCCAAAAACAGTTCACCTGAGGTGACAGATTTTTCTATCTTTATCGAATGTCTCCTGCAAGATACTTTTTCTTGCACACCTTTCATTATTTATAACATTTCTGTGTATGTATAAAAACTTTTTTATTTTCCTAATGTTATAATATTGCCATTAACGCAAGCTTTTTTTTTATAAATGACGTCACTAACTTGAATATATGACGTCACTCATTTTACATGGGGGTGTAGGATCAAAATTTCCTACAGGGGTGAAAACACCGGATGACCTGATCTGGTATGCAAGAAATGGGAAATTCATCATGGCCCAAGAAATTAACTAAGAAAATGCCATATCATTTAACTTAAGTGCACACACCCTAATACAGTGTTCTGTTTCAAAGTCTTTATATCTTCCTATTATACAAAGATTATTTCTTGAATTAACAGGAGAAAAAGGCGCACCAGCTTTCAGATTACTTGTGCATTTCATGGAATAAGAGAATCTGTAACAATTGTTATTAATACGAAATTATTAAAATGGTTTTATTGGAAATAACATAAATGCTATGTATGCTATGTGTAATACTCTTTCTTAGAAACAAATTAACTTGTGCTTTTCATGGATTTATCATATCTGTGGCAGAGGTTACTGTTATAAAATGACTTGATATAGAAAATAGTAACAGAAAAAATAAGGCACAGATGATATCTCTCACTACCCGTGCATTCCAGGTGATATTAATTATATCTGTTGCAAAGGTTACTGTTATAAAATGACTTTATAAGGATATAAAATGAATGCTATATAAGTAGCGAGGCTACGCATTATCTGGGGAAACAGAAGAAAAAGAGACAGATTTCTGACTTCTTGCGCATTTCATCGAACTAGTACTAATTTATGTGAGAATATACTGGAGTATGGCAACGAATCTGTCCTGCATACAAAATTAGCAATAACTTTTCTTCTCAAAGTAAAAAATATTATTAAAATAAGTGTTTTATATTTTAAAACTAGGTATTTAAGTTGCTTTTTTAATTTATCTTATTTGAAATTAATCGGCTTAAGTTACATTATATTAAGGATTGCTACAAAACGAAGTCTCAATGTTTTTTTTTATTTCCTATATGAACAAGTTTTAGTTATAAATTTTGAATTGTTGACAATTATCTGCTTTAAGTTATATGTCTTGACAACTGAGTAAGAAGATGTATTCTCCAAGATGGAAGTATCTATTAAACTTAAGTTACATTTGTGTAAGTAGGTAATATATTTCAATTCTGTATTTGGAAAGTAATATCATGAGTTCCACTTACAAGAAAGCACTTCAAATATTTAGTTAAAACATTTACTTGGCACAGACGAATATAAAGCACCTTGTGAGAGTCCTGGCTTACACATTTGAAACTATCATGCAGTGCTTGAATGCTGACATGCCACTCAAACTCTCAGATGTAACAGACTAAGTGATTTTACATGAAGTCAACAAACTTTAAGACTGATGTTACTGTTTTCTAAAAAAATACCCTTTGCTTTAAGGCCCACTGAAATTCTTTGACCATTTTTGTCAAACAACACCAATGAAGGACATGTGATTGTACTGCTGTAGTCTTTTTTAAGAAGAAAGAATTCGTACTTGTAGAATTACAACTATTTGTCTATTATCTTTGCACATGTAAACTCTGTTTGTGTAACCCACTTATTGCTTACATTACAAAATAGCCCTTATAAATCTATTTTAAATTATTTATTTATTTACATATCTGAAAACTTTAATGTTCATAAAGTTTTTAATTAGGTAAAAGTCATTTTTCAACAAATAAAAAAATGCTGATATATTGACTGTCTCCGCCAAACAAATACAGTTTAATTCAGAATCAGGTTGATCAAAATTGTTTACTTTTCTATATGAGAAATGAAAAGATATATTATGCACAAATTATAAACATAACGTAAGTAATATTTTCTTGGCAGATATAAGTGGAAGCTAAATACCCCTGCCTCCAGTTATACATTACCCATAGAGCCGAAGTTAAATACTGGAACGCTATTGGCTGCCACTAGAAATAATATCACAACATCAAAAATGGGCATAAAATCTAAGATATATTTAACAACACCAAAATAACAGCATGTTGTTGTTCTAAAGTACATGACTTATTATTCTACTCAAAATTTGATAAGGTCCACATTTGTATTTTGTAAGTTTTTTTGCTTAGATAATTTTGCAATGGTGTTTCAGTTTAATAATTCAGCACAGATGACTAATTCATCGGTTTTATCAAATGAACAATACAAACAAAACTTAATATAGCATAAAGTGTTCAAAATGTTAACCTGGCCGATAAAAATTACTGACTACAAAAGTGGCCCTTTTGATCATTATCACTAAATTTTATATTGTTTACATGCAGTACTAATGAGATCTAAATCAGGAGATCAGTCTCAAATCTCAACCAGTCGCCATTTCATCCAATCAGATCCTTGAGATTTGAGACTGATCTCAAAACTAAGTTTTATTATCTTGGGCCCTAGACTAAATCAAACATAGGGTTATCTAAAAATTACAATATTTACAAATTTTGTAAATATCAATTTTGCGTGATTGGTAAGATAGTTAACACCAATCAGATGCTCTGGAGTGTTGACTAATATGGGGTCGAGTCCATAACGCTATGTGAACACTCAAATGCAAGAACAACATTTACAACACATGATCATAAACAATAATAAAATCACATTTTACGGAACTTATTCACAAAAAATGAACATAAACTCACTGAAATTAAAACCGCCAGCATTAGCAGCGCCACCTGGATTGGTGGAAGCAATAAAATCAAATCCCTTAGATGCTAAGCTGTTGTTGTTCGATTGTCCAAAACTGAACATGGCCCCGGTCTGGGCTTTAGGGGTCATATCATTAGACATTTGACCAAATGCGGCACCAGTCTGCTTTGCTGGAGTTACCTGGCCTTGACCGAATGGATTCACATTAGGTGCAGGTGCACCGAAGTTGAATGTACCTGCAATATATAAAAAATTCTTTTACACTGCAGAAATTATGAACAACGATGTTATTCATTTTTATTTATTAGTATGGGGTATAAAAGTATTCAGGTGGTGTTAAAGGTATGTAATCAATATGCTATTCGTGAATTTTTTTTTAAAATTGTTGTTTGTGAACATTAATATTAAGAGATTAGTATGTAGTATTTATGTAGCATTATGGGTTATCATTATATTTTGCACATGATTAAAACTTGCAAATTTCGCACTAAGGTAAATGCCTAATTTAGAATAGATTCATAAAGATTAAAATTCATTTTTGTATTAGACACAACTCTGATCAAGCACTATTAAACTTTTGAAAGTACTTGCTTGAACGTACAATTCTGTATATGTAATATTATTAATAAACAGAAAATATAATTGTTTACAATTAATTCACATTTTTTTCAGATGAATTTGCAATGAAACCAAGAAATTCTATTTGACTAAGTTACATGTTGTTTTTGAAACAGGCAATACGACATAATACCAACGATATGTGTTTTGTACTGTTATAACAAAAAGTTATTTTCAAAAAGTTCATATTATAATTAAAATTTTTTACCGGTGTTTGTTGAAGAATCTGGAACAGTATTGAAGACTGGCATCGAGTGTGATTTTGCAAAGCCTGTTCCAGCACCACCTCCAGAACCAAATGCCCCTCCAAATGCTGGAGTAGCTGGTTTTTGATTGGCTGATGCACCAAAAGTGAGAGTGGCCGATGTACCAAAGGTGGGAGTGGCTGATCCAAAACCAGTAGTCTGATTGGTTGATGCACCAAAACTGGGAGTTGCTGATCCAAATGCTGTCTGATTGGCTGTGGCTCCAAAAGCTGGAGGCTGATTGGCTGAACCAAACACAGAAGTTTGATTGGAAGATCCTAAAGCTGGAGGATTAGTAGCTGCAAATGCTGGTGTTTGACTGCTTGAGCCAAATGCTGGGGCCTGACCTGTTGTTCCAAATACAGATCCTGTCTGTGAAGCAGGTGAACCTGCCAAAGAGATAAGAAAATTGAATAAATTCTAAAAATTGTACTCATGTCATTATTATAATAGAGTCATATTTAGCTCTATTTTACTTACAATGTTGAATAGTTTGTACTAGTCATAGTTTAACTTTTCATAATTTTTCATTATACCTTGATAGTTCAAGCATATGTAAGATTCTATTTTCTTGAAGAAGCAAATTAAACTTTGCATTTCAACATTTTCTTGTTAACAGTTATGTCATAAATTTAATTTGGTGATATCATGGTGCATATTTTTTGGAAAGATCCAAGTCTCAAATCTCAAGCATCTGATTGGCTGAAATGGCATCCATTCATTTCAGTCTCAAATCTGGAGACCAATCTAAAAACTCTCAAGCATCTGACTAGTCGCTATCAGTCAATTATTTGTTTGAGATTTGAGACTTGTCTCCAGATTTAGTTTTACGATCTTGAACACAGGTCTATGAACTATGTATTTAACTGGCACAAATGGAATCCATTGGTAGGCTGTTTTATAGCAGCAAGGATGGCTGGAGAACATTCAATAAGGCACTCTAGAACTCTGGTTTAAATGGCTGAAGAGCATTATGTTTTGCTGTTGACCATTCCAAGGCAGTAATCGTTCAGATTCTCTTTCTAACATCTGCTTGTGGTGTCTTCAATATCAAATTCGTCAGCTTGAAACATCTCGGCCCGACATAAAATACCTGTTATTGTTTGGAAGTATAAAGGCTGCGCTACTGCCATTACAGTTGCTGTTGTACTGGGCCCGAAAGAAAATCCTCCAATGGCTTTCGCAGAAGATAAGCTTTCAGTTCCGCTAAAGGAAAGCCCTCCAGTTGCAGCAGTACCAGACGTAAGCCCTGTGCTGGCAGCAGAACCTGTACCACCAAAGGAAAACCCTGTTGTTGGAACTTTGCTCGATTGTACCACAGTTGTAAGCCCTGTGCTCCCTTGACCTCCAGTTGTTAGCCCTGTATTAGCAGTAGAACTCCCTGCACCACCGAAGGAAAACCCAGTTGTTGGAACTCTGCTCCTGATTCCCCAATTGTAAGCCATGTGCTTGCAGCAGAAACCCCTGTACCATCAAAGGAAAACCCACCAGTTGAGGCAAAGCTTCCTAAGAGTCCAGAAGTAAGCCCCAAATTAGCTGCATTGTTTCCTGTTCCACCAAACCAAAATCCTATTGTTGTTGTTGTTGTTGTTGTTAATGTTGCAATCTTTGACAGAGTATTAAAAGAAAACCCACCAGGTGCAGAAGTAGTGGATGCTGCTGCTTTTGTGCTAATACTAAAACCAACAGCTGTAGAGTTGGCTAATGTAGTACTACTTGCAGAAGATCCAAACAGAACACCTGGAGAAGCTGTTGTTGGAACTGTGGGTAATGTAGTTGTGGCCACTGATGGTGTATTTCCAAAGCTGAATCCCCCTGAAGCTGATTGCACAGTAGATGTTGTTGACAAACCAAAAGAAAACCCATTAGGTTTTGGCAGAATACTAGTACTAGATGGTGTAGTAGTGGAGGCTGGTGTAGAACCACTGAGGCTGAAGCCCGATCCAGTGCTAGGCTGGGCCTGAATCCCACCAAGTAAACCTGTAAAACATACAGTCAAATATAATAACATATCTTTTATCTTTCAAAGGAAACTACAAAACAAAATGACTATATCAAGTGTAAATAAATTGAAGTACCAAGCAGACCATGTATGTTTATTTGACATTAGGCTTCCAAGAAAAATATTGACCTCAAACCTGTATAGCTAAAAGTTGGGCTCTAGTCACTGCTTTCGGTTCACCCAAGAACAAGTTTAAACCTTCAATGGAAACTTTCGCTATCTTTGTCTTTCTGCTTTATGACTATGCGTGGAGGCTGTGTTAAATGTGGCTATTGTAAATATGTATATTTAACTATTTCATATTCAAAATCAAAATAACAAAAAGTATACAATATTGTTCATTCAACAGCTATTACTAATGATCATTAATGGTCAAAGTAGTCATCAAATGCTGATAACCGCCATCTTGAACTACCAAAAACTTGTTTACAATTTGCAGTTGTGTAAACAACACAGGCTTCAGTCAATCATGTGATATTAGATAACTTCAGATAAGAGATGCATTTTAAAAAACCAGCCCCCAAGATTGTTGAGCTTGGAAATACACCGCTAGACTGTGTACTCTTTGGAAGATTAAGAGTTAAGCCTCCTGGAGTAGTAGTTGCAGAACTAGTCACACTTGGCTGTGAGACAACTGTTACAGAAGGCTGACTGGTACTCAAAATGAAATTTCCTGCAGCTGATGCAACTGTTTAGGAACCAGAACTTGCTAAAAATAGATAATCTAAATACATGAATATTCAGTTGAATGAACAAACCTATAATATTGTAGGTATAAAAGACCACCACAAAAGCAATAAGCAAAATTTAATATGAAAGGCCCAAAACAATGATACGTGGCATGCCATGGGAAAAGGTACAGTTGTTCAGGCAGTACCGGATTTCAGGGTATAGCGGATAGCGTGTCCGTTTTCTTGCTCTTTTCCATTTTATTATATATTTAAACAAATAAACAATTACCCCGTCATGAAGAGTGAACTATTCCCTTTACGTACATGTATATTTTCAGGATTTTGACTTTTGCATTGAGTGTATATAAACAACAAATGAAACAGGTAAACCGGAAGTTTACAACAACACGATGCTTTTACAAGGTAAACAAAAAAAAAGAAAGACAAAGTTTCACAACAATAGCTGGAAAAGTATAAAGCATTTTTTACAATTCCTACAGTGTCAGCGAAAAGAGGTATAAATTATCACCAAGTGCTTCAGGTAGTAACGGATTGCGTACATGTACATACGGGGGGTAATCTCAAGTAGACATGATCTGTCAAATTGCTGTCAAAGTTAGGTTAAAAAGGGAGATATATATTTTGTAATGATAAATGTGTGTTAAAATGTAGATATGATACCTTAAGTACTTTATTAGTTTATTAATATTGATACTGGGACGGATCCAGTCTGGGTTATGTGGTTAATAACAAGATGTTTAATTTTGTGGGTTTTTTTATACAAAACGTCTGTGAAAATTCATAAAGGTACCATAATTGTCAGAAAATATTGTCTGTTTGAGTTGCATTTTCAACATTATGTCTTTCAGGTATCAGCAAGTGAACCAGGCCCATCTTCAGGTTCCATAAGCAATGAATCCTCATCGGCCACCAGCAACTATCACATTAGAAGATTCTGTAATCAAAGGGTAGCGTGTGTTCAAGATAAGACCTCCAGATATTACCCCAAAGACAAAATTAATTGTTGACAGGGAGTACACTTATTTTTGAGACAACGATGCCTGTCTTGTATGGGTGCCAGAACTATCAGCATTTGACCAGAAATTTCATAAAATGGTGACTGATAAGCAAAGAAATTTACTACTGTCAGATATTGCCGGGTTACTCGATTGGCCATGTGCCACGTATTTTGGCCAGTTGCTTCCGTGCTGTCCTTGACAAAGGAGGAAGAGTCTATGCTACTGCAACTGGTGATCCAGTTCCCAGTTTTTCTCCTTGGCCAGCACCGAATGAAAAGGGTGGTGGAGTTGTGATCCCATGTTTTTATACTTTAGTTGTTGAAAACATGGAGAAAACTGTTAAGATGTTTTCTGAGTCACTATCTTTTATGCCAGAAGGAAGTGTAATGCACATAAAGAACCAGTAATTATTATAATGTGTGAATACTCAGGTTATGTGTTCAAAGTGCATGATCTAGTCAGAGTATTTTCCATTACATTTATCATTTAGTCTTAACTTGACTTTAGTGTGTTAGAAGAATGTTATCTTTATCTACACATAGTTCCAGTTAAATTTTTTATTATTTTACATGATCTATTCAGAAGATCTTTATTACATGTACTCATTACTATTTCTCGGGTTAACATTTTTATAACCTTAATTTAAAGATATCTCAGATTTTGCATATGTGTTGTAATATGTTGTTTTGTTATTGGCCTCCATGTTCAGTTATTTTATTATGTATGATCAGTATATATGCAACTTTTATATGAAAACAAATTAACTAAATGTTTATACTGTTTGATGTGATTACACTGTTAATTCCATTTAATTTCTCTGTGATTTGTTTGATTTTAAAATGCCAATAACTTTTCTTAATAAAGCATTTAATGACATATTGTGTTAGGATGTTCTTCTGTTACTGTTAACAAAATGTTTTGGGTTTAATTTATATCAGAGGGGAATTTTTTTATAAGATAAACCTTTGAATGTGTTTCAATACATGTTCATCAACAATACCAACACTACACAATGTTTGAGCGGGTTTAAGACGACCCCCAGTGAGCTTCATTTCCCTATCCCATACTGCCCGAAGCTATCCGCTTCTGGCTGATTCGATTAGATAATATAAACAAAGATTAGTGCGTGACAGATCTCGCAGAATGTTTAAAAATGACCTGTTTTGAAGTGTGTTCACTTTTCTCTGTCAAAAAGTATCGATTTGTTGGTGAAATTTCTCCTTTTAAAGACCTGTGCAGCGGTAATCTGCTTAGCTATCCGTATTAGCATCTGTATTTTCGAATAGCTAACGACAATCCTTTTAATGACGTCATTAAGTTGAGATGACGAAATCACTAATTTTCCATTTTGTGGCAAAGATTATACAGTCAGAATATGCAGAGAATCACCACTAGTTATGAGAAAATAATAGATAGTTGGTAGTTATTTCTAAATAAAGTAACAACTAAAATGGGTGCACCATCCTCATATAGGCCCAACAAATTCACATCTTAGTTGCCGAATTGGTGAAGTACCAAATCAGACAATACACAATTCGGCATATCAACTTTAATACACCTTACATTAATACAAAATAACAATTCTGTATAATAATATATTAACTTACAAAAACAAACATATTGATTTATAGGAAAAATACTAACAAAACAATGGTTTGAATGAAACACTGGGTGTAGTACTTGTAGAAACTTCTGGTTTTCCTGAAACAAATATGTTTATTTAATTTTTATGTCTACTTGAAAGTTACATTTGTTTTACTGAGCTTAAGTTGATATCTTTGTTTAAAACTAATGTCAAACAAATTGCCAATTGCAGTAAATGTGTTATCATGGGGAAGAAAGTTTGTGATATTGTGATTTTGGTATCAGAGACTGGATATCATCTCACTCTCTGTCAGCTTATTGATTTAAACTGAGGAAAATGGACCAATATTTAGTTTTCAACTGGTCTATTTACATTTTATCATCTTAGGTCCAGGAACCATATGCAAGCTTATAAAAATAAGATTGGAGACCAGTCTCAATTTGAAGCACCTGATTGGCTGATATGGAGACAAATCTCCATTGCAGCCAATCAGATGTTTGAGATTTGAGACTGAACCCCAGTTTTAATTCCATAATATTTGGGCCTATATCTCCATGTCTCGTGGGGCATAACCATAAACCCAAGTTGTTTATAAATTTGAAACCATTTAAAGAGAACATTAAATTTTGATGGTGCCCCGCCCACAATACAGTACTAATTTCTAGCACAGAATTAAGACCATCCCACTAATAAGATCGCAATAACTCGAAGTACTTGTATTGACACGATTTTTTACACTTCCCGCGCAAATGTTGGGAGTCTTTTGTTTATCGCCAACATGTCAAAAAAAGTTGTTAGTGGAACGTCATTGTAATGATATTTTGTGAAGCAAACAATTGAAGTGATTTGCCTCAAATTAGTGTCAAACAAACATTTGGAGTTGTTTATTTTCCTTTCTATAAAACGCATTTTCATTAATGCTTCAATGAGCAAACAACAGATTATATTATGGCATAACGAAAAAAAAAATTAATATCATTTTTTCCGAGTAATCTAGTGAAGGACCAGAGTAACTGGGAGCATACCTGGATAGGAAAATAACATTTTCCATTCCAAGTAATGTTTCATGTTCGTAAAATGAAATTTGTTAACATTTATGAAAATATTGTTTCTTCATTGATTTTATTTATATAATCAGAAAACAAAACTGAGTTATAAAATTATTTAAAAAATAAGTATAATCTTGTTATAATATTGAGCAAACTCGACAACAAACATTTATTATGTAATTGCACATCGTTAGTTTCTAAAACTCGAATGGTATTACGGAAAAGTCAAAGTCGCGATAACTCGAAGTTCGCTATAATTCGAACTAAATCGTCGGTCCCTTGTTGTGAACTTCGAGTTATCGCAATTCGACTGTAGGTTATTACAAGTTTTCCAAAAAGCTAGTCGGTCATTAGCAAAGAAATTAATAGAATAAGTAGATATGTATTCGTGCTTGTATTTACTTTTGGACTAATGGAAGTCAAAGATATGACCTGTGCCCAAGATCATAAAACTAAATCTGGAGATCAGTCTCAAATCTCAAGGATCTGATTTGCTGAAATGGCGACCAGTCGCCATTTCAGCCATTCAGATCCTTGAGATTTGAGACTGATCTCAAAACTTAGTTTTATGATCTTGGGCCCAGTGCTCTGTGGATCAATGTCACACAGATTGTATCAGACAAACTATTTGTGAATTTAGTTGATGTTTCAAGTTTCAAGTTTATTTCCATTTACATTTCTCTGTATTTACAAAACATAAACAAGAGAACATTGTACAATGCTGTTACTTTAAAGCATGCAAACAAAGTTGAACGACTAACGTTTGATTTATTGAAACATGAGGAAGACGTGTGCCGGCAAAAGACCCCTATATAAATAATCATGTCTCTAGTAGACGTAATTTATTTTTGTATTCAAGACGTGTAGAAAAAATGACGTTGTTTACGCACCAGCGAATCGGATGAATATGTTACAATAACGCGAATGCTCAAAGAGGTACTATAGAACTTTCCACAGTCGATGCTTATTTGTAAAGTGAGCAGAAAAGCGATGCTTATAATATTCAGTATTCATTACCAACATGTAGTTTTAGTTGGGTCATCAGATCTCGTCAAACTTGAAGTTGACGAGCGCTAGGAGACAGTAAACAATAAATTAGGATGCTAATGCATTTATTATTTTCACTTAGGCTTTATGCTGCTCATATCTTTTGTTTTTGTTTGAACGATTTTCTCTGAAACTATTACAGAAACTCAAGAAGAACTATTTGTAATTAAATTAATCTATCATCAAAGAAATTGTCGTAATGCCACTGTTCTGAAAATTCTTCACAACTATTTCTCTACTATAAAGGCTGGTTTTGCATTGTGAGCAGTATTTTCTTGAAGATCGCCCTTACATACAAATGAAAGTGCTTGTGTTTTCTATTTTACTGTACTTGTCAAAATAATGTTATTGTTTAGTATCCCCGAGTCCAGATCCATTATATTGCATGTTTATGGTGAAGCAGACATTGGGGTCAGGGGGATCCCTGGAAATCTTTTTCAAGTTAAACTCAATTTGGATTGCAACTGCGACGAGTTAATTTTCTTAAAATAGATGAAAAGGTCACTTAGAAAACCACCAAAGACGAAAAATATGAAAATATTGCAGACTCGGTTTCATTGAGTCTGTTAGCGACTTTTAAGGATTTCAAAACGTTTTAAAATCGCATCGTAATTAGTGCTCCAACATGGATTTAAAAAGGACAGGGAAATAGATAAATCTCAAAAACAGGGCAGTTTTGCGCAACAAGCTCAAAACTAGGAACTGTTATGCAAATCTTTATAAATGTCCCTCTGAATGAGTAATTGCGAATAAAAGATAAAATGCAATGTTCATAACTAATGAAGAGATGGGTAGTCATCAAACCAACTAGGTTTTAACTCTCGCAGCTCGGGTTTAAACATTCCAATAGTGCGCTCGTGAAATGCAAAATTATGAGGTTGATTGGCTGATAACAACTACATTTGTAATTATGGATTGAAATGATTTTTCAACATTCTTGACTAAGGAAGCACTTGGAAATGAGGTAACGTGTCGACATTTATCCTATAAATTAATATTAGACAAGTTCAATAAACAAAATCATTATTGATGTTACCACGCTGAACGTGTAATCATAAAGTGCAATTAACCTCCTGCGGCCATCCTAGTTGTTTTAAATCTTTGTCGTCCGCAGCTAATTGAGCGTATCGATGACTGTTTTTAGCGTACCGTCGCCCCAACGACTACGCTTGTGATATTAGATAAAAATATTGCCCCTGCTGATATCTTATGTTTACTTTTAACAATGGTCATGTCACATTCGCTAAACCTCCGGTAACTTCTGAGAACATTCACCGAAATTGCACTGGAAATCGCACACAAATTCCAAAATCGCTGACCTCTTGTGTTTACTTTAAACAATCGCCACCTCTCATTCGCTAAACTTCTGTTCACTTCTGAGAACATTTACAACATTTGCACTGGAAAACGCAAAAAAGCAAAATCTCTCTTTAAAAGACAATATTTTGACAATTAAGCAAAGTTCTGAGCATTCATTTCCTCCTAAATGCTTGTTTAAAACATTTCCTCTTTTTCTATAAGCCTCTACTAGTATTTCACGACCGTATGTATAGTGATTTATACCACAAGAAAGAAAATTTTTAATGTTAACACATGGGTAGAAGTTTCATCAATTTTCAAAGTCAACGCATGGACATCGGTTTTTTTTTAAACTCGCATTATTTCATCCAACATGGCATACACTGAAATTGACATCATTACGAACGAACGAACAAAAAAAAACAACAGGAAAATGTGCGAGAACCAGCAATATAACATGTTGACGTTCAGCATGCTAATGAAATTGGTGAAGATCAGAATAGGCCCTAGTAATATAATATTTTTGAGTCCCTGTCAGGCAGCTCATCCCCCACCCTAGGACAGTGAAAAAAATTGTTGTTGAACATAAAATATAGATTTTGCAATACAATTTCATCCATGTGTTGATGGTTAAAAGTTTAAACTAATGACCGACTAGCTTTTTGTAAACTTTAGTTTACAGACAGCCTTTCCCGCCAAAGTTGGATATTCGTTCGTCTCTAAGAAAATCATTAACGATGTCTTGTTTTTGACAAACAAAATCCATATAACGGATCGAATCTATTTGTTTGATTCAAATAAAGTATCAGTTCAACTTAAAAGCAAATAATATTTTGCTATGAAGGTTTGTATCACGTGACTTTCTAAAAAAAATACTAGTCTAGATCATCTAGACGTTCTGTCATTGATCAGTATCACATTGCTCTGACGAACGTCTAGAGACATCGCTATTTAAAAAGTCTGACCGACAGGTGGCGCTTTTGTACGGTAAGCAAATCCAAAATCAATCGAGATTTCTAATGAAATTTGCTAACAGTGCTTTAACGGTATTTCTCCCACAGTGGGCAAAGTGAAATTTAGGTAAATTTAGGTAATATGATATCGAGCTACAAAATTATCATATTGCTTATGAAAAAAGGACGTTTAAGTACTTGCCTACCCCATTTTACATAAAACAATGCAAATATATGGTACGCCGTTGCTGCCTCTTCGTGATAATTGTTTTAGACTGTCACGTTCTATGGTATGGCAATTGTCATTGTACGGTTATTGATAAAAAGGGAAGAATATCAAAATCTCTAAATCTTATTATGTATGTTTATTATTTATTTAAGAAAAGTTAGAACAGTAAAGAAATATAGTTTGACCTAAGAAAGTCCCTAAATTCTGCAGCCAAACACAAAAACAAAGCAATACTAAACATCAATTTAAATGCCTTCCTGAGTAATGAGTTACTTACAACAATATCTAAGATCATCTTGTCTAACACATGTATATAGTAAGAGTTATTTGTAAAAGTGTGTTTTGGTCTTCAATTTCATGGTTGCGAAAATGGATGACAAGAATAAAATTGTTGATTTCTGTCTTTATATTTAAAAGTCTTTTAAAAGATCGTTGATCTTGTCAGTATCATTTTGATCATGTGGGCATTTTAACTGTTTTTGTTTTGTGATGCTTCGTTTTTTGTTTGATTGCAAAGAGAATTTTAGGGATTTTAAAGCTTAATCTTTTCTTTACTGTTCTAAATTTTTTAACACTTTTGTCTTTTCGTAATTTAGAAATTATTGACTTTTATAAAATTAAATCTACATGTAAGTGATTTAACTGTTAAATGTTTCTAAGGTCGCCATTAGGGTATACCAAAGAATTTTAAAGTTATTTTAAGAAATTCAAAAACATTGGTTGTATGGCAAAGTTGTTTTACTTCAGACGTAATTTTGATCTTAAAAGGTCCACATTTAGAGAAAAAATATGATCTTCTTATTGAAATGATTTCATTCTAAAATATTTCTAAGGTTGCATAAGGTAGCTATTGTGCTTGCAACATCTGTATAAACTTTTCATAAGACCTCGTGGTAACCGTAGAACCCAGCTTACTTGAACACGTCTGTGGGCACAATAATACAGTTAAAAATTGCGTGTCGCCGTATGATATGACTTTTTGATTTCTAGCTGGCAGGGCGACAATCTAAAAAACAATTTTCACAAGACAACAACGGCGTTCCATACTTATGTCCTAATTACACGCCTCGTTTTGGAGTGTCTGGTTTTTTAACGACCAATGTCTTCAGACGTACTGATCGCCTTTGTGAAATCAGAGCGTCTGAATGATTGAGACTAAAAAAATACGCATTACATTACTTCTATACCCTGTTGAAAATACAATACACGTATGTTTATATAATTTAACATGTCGTTATAGATCTCGAAGCTATCGTAAGTGTAAAATTGTTCGTAACGTCATCTTACGACATTCGTAGCCAAATTTTCCTCTATCTCGAAGAATTCGCAAGTTGCGAAGATTCGTAAACTTGGTCGTAACTTACGGTAAAAAATCGACCCCTTAACGTTCTCGCAACTTAATAAACTAAGCAGATTCAGCATATTCTCAGGAGAGTGGTCTTAACTTTTGTACTTTCTCAATATTTATTTAATCGAATTTATTTTTTAAATGATCCTTATAGATGAAAATGAAACGTTGAAAGCCACCAAATACGACTAATATGAAAATATTGCAAACTCGGTTTGATTGAGCCAGTTCAGTGGCAGTAATGGAAATGTTTATTACTGCCCATGCTGTCTAGCCACGGGTTGAGCATAACTCAATATTCAATGTAATCGTATGGCCTGATTAACACTGTCCCTTTATACAGCCCCGATGCGTCCCGGTTCGGACATCGAGGTCAACCGGCACAAAACCGTAGTGACAGCGATAAAACTCGTATTGAATCGGAATAAACCGTATTGAACTGGCGATAACCGGGCAGTGGGCCCGGTGATGTTTAAAATGTTCATACAATCGAGACTCCCCGGGAGCGAAACCAAATGCGGGCTTATTTCGGTGAGATCCGGTGCATTTCAGCAGCTCTTACGGCATGATCGCTCTCTCCACCTAAAGTCCACATGGTCAAACTGTATTAAACCGGCATGTCCTCTGTCCAAGTTGGAGAAACGGTGACTCCCGGTTTGGCCACGGTGTCTCTGGAGAGAGCCGACGTAGCCAAGACTCGTGCTGGTCGAACTACGGTTTGGCAAGGTAGCAGCGGGTAAATTCCGATAAAGTGACGATGGAGTCTGGATATGGCTACGTTGAAAGCCGGTGGATGCCGATTAAACTACGGAAGCCGTATTTAAACCATGATTTTATATTTGGAATTCATTCATCCCTACTCATTGCGGGTTTTCCCCGCGTAAGGCAAAAGGCTTCACGAATCTTCCCGATTCATCCTGGTCCACCTGCTTCAAATTACCGGTACGCACCGTGTCATGCATTGAGACAATGTGAAGCGGGTGAAGTAACGTAAACGTATATGGTTACAAACGATACACACGACAAGTGATATACGGACGCACGATAGATGATAGACGGACGCATGATATACGTAGAAGATGCACGATAAGCGATATACGTTTAACGGTATACATGTATCTAGTTTTTACGAAAATGGTCTTTGTGCGATGCAAACCTACGCAGAATAAATATAACGGTCGTCTGTATTGCTACCTTGCCAATCTTTTAAAATTATTGTTATTGCTATCAATTGAAAAACAACAACAACAAATAAGGATTTGAACAATTTGTAAAACTTAGATAAATACAATAAAACTATAATCTTATACACGCGTGATGAATTTTCATAACAGTTATTGATAATTATCGTTTTTTTAACTAATGATAAATATCTTAATCAAAATTATCATGGATTCCTACACGACCGCTAAAATTCTCCAAAGAAAATGGATTGAAGCAACGGCGATTAAATTCACGATTGTTGTTAGAATAGAAGTAATAAATTGCCGCCGGTCCACATTTGGTCTTTGTTTACAGGAGGTCGTTATCACAGGTTGGACTGTATTGTGTTTTTTTGTTTTCAGTAAGTTGTCAAGTGAATGTCAATCTAATAGTCGACGGGACTCAAACTTTTAACTTCGGGTCGTTTTTCTATTTTTAATCGCTTTTCATTAGTCTCAGAGATGATAAATGTCTTTATGAAATACGCCCACTTTATTTTTTTTTTTTTCATGTTTTGAATTTGAAAAAGACAATGTCTTACAATATACCATAGATTTAAAATATTAAAAATATTAATGACATTTTGCACAAAGTATGTGGTTTGCACTGGCCCCAAATAATCCACAAAGTCGATAATTATGGCTCAGTAAGTAGGATCGTTGAATAAATAAACATTTTGCTCTGAAAGGTTTACTAAATGCCGATATTTCTCATGTCAATTACGTCATTATATACCTTGTGTAATTCTTACGAATTCGTAAATTCGGGACGCTTTATGAGAACGCTAAATGGTGTTTCGAGATACCCGTATAACGTTACCTTAACGCCTTCGTAGCGATTTCGTAACTCATACCTTAACTTACAATACGAACATTTTTTCGAGATACTGGCCCCAGCTCGATTTCTGATTTGATGTTACTACAACGTCCAAATATTGTTTCATCAACATTTAGAAGACTTTTCTTGCAAATAGGGGGAACGAAATACCATTCTCGAGCTTTAGACGGGCGGCTTTGATCTTTAGAAAGTGACCACGTCCGGTGCCGCTGTTAACCGGTGTTACACTTCAAAGTTCATGTTTGGTCCATTAAAATGTCAGCTTACATTCTGATTAGCCGTATCTACAATGTCAAAACATCAGTCTCTACAGTATCTATTTGCTCCAGTTTGGTCCATTACAAGTAATCAAACATCAGCCTCTAAAGTATATTTTTGCATGCGTCTTAGAAACCGGCGCCATAGTCTAAATTCCGTTCCGTCGGGACCGTTATATCAGTGTTAACGGTGTTCAGGCTAAAGATCTCATGTTTGGTCGATTATAATTATGTCGGTCATCAGAATGACCGACAATTACAGACTGGCTTAACTTGTTTAAAACTCAATTTCAACTCCTTTAAACGCTGAAATAACTCAAAGCTGAAATTCTATACTTTTGACTATATCAATTTGATTATTTAAATATGGAATATTATACCAGTATGCAATCGGTAGGTTTGTATTCGTCGAGTTGGGTATTTTAACAATATCACGCGAGACCGAAGGTCGAGCGTGATGTGGTTTACATACGCAACGAGAAATAATACAAACCTACAGATTGCATACTGGTATAAGGCCAGAGAAAAAAATATTTTAGATTCTCATCCCCGCCCGCCCCTGTCCAAAACCACCCGCCCTAAAAAAATTTATTGGTAAAAAAATCGAAACATATTTTTTTCCGTACAGAACGGGTTTTAGACCATCCCGAAATACCGTTTTAAGGTATTTCGTTAATAAAAAATAAAAAATTAAAAAGTGCCCACCCGCCCCCTTTTCCCCCAAAATCCGGATGAGAATCTAATAATTTATTTTCTCTGGCCTAATGTTCCTTTTATTATATACCCTTATTTCACTACCAGTTAAATGAGCACTAAACTAATAATGAATAGTGAAATGTGATGTAATTCATTGGGTAATTGTTGACCAAAATGCGACCAGTGCAGATCCTGATCAGACGGCATGGATGTGCAGGCTGATCTGGATCTACACCGGTCGCATACTAGTTTACGTAAAAAGGCGTATACATGGAGGAAAGGGTTAGATGTCATTCAAAACTGTGTATTTAACTTTTATCTGGTTTGTCCTAGTTTTAAGTCTTGTGATGACAGATGTACTGATTATTTTATCAGTTAAAGGAAATTAAATTTACCTCCCCAAAAAATGGCGACAAGCAAGCTTGCTATTACGTCTGATGAAATAATAAATATAAAATGTTGTGTGTGTTTATCAAAAAACAGGACAAGAGAAGCGGATAGATATTGTGTGGAATGCAAAGATTATTTTTGTTCATCATGTTCTGAAGAACACACGAATTTTCCAGCTTTGAAGAGTCACAAGCTTCTGAACAAAGCTGACTTCAGGTCACAGGGGCCTGATGGGTCTCTACCAAGCTTTGTAACACAAAGATGTGGCCAGCACCAGTCAGAGGTTGTCAACATGTTCTGCAAGGATCATAATGATGTTGTCTGCGCAACATGTGTTTCACTCTATCACAGGTAATACGGAACTTTAATTTCTCAACTTCATCTCACCGTCCCACCCAACTCAATTATGTAAATTAGTTATGAAGCAAATTTCTCATAAAAATTAATATTTATTGGAATCTATTTAGGTATAATTGCTCTTATTACAAACCTACAATCACCTTTTATACCAGCCTTTAGCCAGATTTTACCAATGATCTACAGTAATCTGTATAACCACTCCAAGAACCTATCCCCCACCCATTTAAGAACAACCACAACCTTACAACTAGTACATGAATGTGTTATTTATTTTCTTTAGAAATAGCCAGAAGGTTTGTTATTTTGCGCTTGTCGTCCATTCCTTTCAGCGGCACTTGTTTTGAACTTGAATAAAGAAGCATTACGTAGTAATAGCTTTTGTACATGTTGTAAATTAAATCAAGTGTTTTTAATATCTCATAAAAACCCGCTTTAAAGTTATTAAATCGAACAAGTAGGTAAACTTAGTATTAAACACCAAGGTTCGATGTGTTTAATCACCAAAATAATGAAGAGACAACTATTACAACCCGGCTGTACATTTAAATGCTTAGGTTGGAAATGTGGCTGGAATTACATGGACATTCAAGGAAAACCACAGAAAAGTGTGGAAAATAAAAAATTGGTTTCCGTGAATAATCATATCATGCGGAAAACATTTTCCAGCCCCGGTGCAGAAAGTCATGGAACCTGGGATGGAAACCCCTGAAAAACTCCGTGGAAGACCAGGAAGTCTGAACTTAGTAATATTTTTAGTAGTTTTCATGCTAGAATATGCCGGAAAAGACTTAGAAAAAAAAATCGTGAATGTATATCATTAGTATAGCTTTATGCTGTAGAAAAGGGTATGACCTGTTGACCATTTCACCCTTGAAGGAGCTATCTGGGATTACATAATTTCCAGAAATGTAAGAAGATGTTGCCATGGATACATTGCATGCACCAAAAAAATCCAAGTTTTATTTGAAAACTTGAGGAAGGATTTCATACATTACAGTATCAGCTTGCTTTGATCAGGAATATAAAGTTAGTAAAACAGGAATTTTGAGAGTAATTTTGACTAGTTTTGATATTTCACTGGATTAAAAGTGTTTTATGGACTATTCTAACACGACTTGACGTTTTCCCCATTGAATTTGCTGTGAATCACTGGGGGCTAACGCGTGTGACGACAAGTGATGCGCAACGACAGTGCGTGTAAGATGCACAACGAAACGTTGTTTACATTACGACGACATTTATCACCTGCTTGTTTCATTTTTGTGTATTTTGGACTAATTTCACTTCCAATGGAGATCCAATTATGATGGTAAAAATTATTTAATATAAACTGACACCTCTTGTTGATATTCATAGTGCTTTAGTTTAGATAATGTCATGAAACTAGTTTATTTATAGGTTTTCTTGCACGAAGTCATCTACATATTAACTTCACAAAGATAATATTAATGACATGTATACAAATTCTAATTTAGTGTATAAATGATGTGATATGATAATTATACGCTTATTGCTTCTGTGTTTCTGATTAAAAACCACCAGTAAGGCTATTTTTCAGCATTAGATGGTGTGTGCGTGTTGCACAGAGACTATGTATGATGTTCAACGAAGTAGAATTTTATGCGTGTGTTAATCAACGAAATCATTTTATAGTTTTCAGGGAATAGACAATGCTGTATGTCGATACTTCTGTGTTTCATTTGGCGGTGAAACATGATGAGTCAAGTCAAAGTGCAGTGGTCCACCCAGAGGAGTAATCGTCTTACATCTATGAGACCGTCTCTTCATCAAAAATAGGATATAAAGAAAGAACATTTGAAGTACCTGGTCGTGATGTGGCGACAAAAATCAATGCTCTATGATCTGGTGAATTAACTGGGAACATCATCGTTAGTGGAAAGCAATGTGAGATATTGCAAATGTAAGATACACGCTTACCTAAAGATTACTCATGTGTAAACTTTAATTAATATTATCTAAAGACCCTGTCACACTATACTACGTTTCGACTGCGTTGACACGGCAATGTTTAATTTACAAGACTACGGCCGTGAGATCGCAAGAAAATTGATAAATTTTTCGTGAAGATGGAGATATCAAGACGTCCACACAGCGACCAAGGCGTTGCTACGGAGCTCCCATTGTGTTCGATCGCGTTCCTACGGATTTTTTGTTGGCGGTTGTCTGTGCTCTCTTGGCGCTTGCACTACGTGGCACTGCACTTTCACGGCGTTCACACAGCGCTGACGGCATGCTGAAGACGTTTGTTTGCTATTGCTATAAAACGAAGTGAATAGACACATCTTCATCAATTATTTGTTTGTTCTCGAACAGTTGAATCTATGCCTTTTGGCCCTCCGTCGTCGTCCCAGATTGATATGCACAATTTATTTGCTGGATTTGTATATCTGCAACGTAGTATAGTGTGACAGGGTCTTTAGATAATATAAATTAAAGTTCACACATGAGTAATCTTTAGGTAAGCGTGTATATTACATTTGCAATATCTCACATTGCTTTCCACTAACGCTGATGTTCCCAGTTAATTCACCAGATCATAGAGCATTGATTTTTGTCGCCACATCACGACCAGGTACTTCAAATGTTCTTTCTTTATATCCTATTTTTGATGAAGAGACGGTCTCATAGATGTAAGACGATTACTCCTCTGGGTGGACCACTGCACTTTGACTTGACTCATCATGTTTCACCGCCAAATGAAACACAGAAGTATCGACATACAGCATTGTCTATTCCCTGACAACTATAAAATGATTTCGTTGATTAACACACGCATAAAATTCTACTTCGTTGAACATCATACACAGTCTCTGTGCAACACGCACACACCATCTAATGCTGAAAAATAGCCTTACTGGTGGTTTTTAATCAGAAACACAGAAGCAATAAGCGTATAATTATCATATCACATCATTTATACACTAAATTAGAATTTTTATACATGTCATTAATATTATCTTTGTGAAGTTAATATGTAGATGACTTTGTGCAAGAAAACCTACAAATAAACTAGTTTCATGACATTATCTAAACCAAAGCACTATGAATATCAACAAGAGGTGTCAGTTTATATTAAATAATTTTACCATCATTATCGGATCTCCATTGGAAATGAAATTAGTCCAAAATACACAAAAATGAAACAAGCAGGTGATAAATGTCGTCGTAATGTAAACAATTTTTCGATGTGCATCGTACACGCACTGTCGTTGTGCATCACTTGTCGTCACACGCGTTAGCCCCCAGTGTGAATTATTTACAGGTTAATGAACAGGTTAGCAGTGCCTTTGAATGATAATGGCCCCGTCATGTTGATAATGGCCCGAGGGCCATTATCTCATGGCAGGGCCATTATCATTCAAAGACACTGCTAACCTGTTAATTTACCTGTTTATTACATGTGTACGTCGACTCTCTGATGTCCAGTTGGTCTATCGTATATATATAGTATATTATTATGCAAATGTATTAAAATTTGACAGTGACGGAACTACTTTCTCAGAAAGCCCCTCGCCCTCGCTAATTTCTTAGTCTCGCCTAAGTATGGAGGCACTGTAAGACAATTGTATAATATCATACTAATGATTTTCTTTTTGCAAGTCATCTAACCGAGAACAAAACCATTTGTACTATGAGAGAGTCTATAATTATTATAATCCGTTTGAAGCAGGAGACGTTATAACCTTAATAACACTGACGTCATTTTTCGAGATCAATATTACTTCCGGCATGTCGATGATTTCAATTTCGGACTTTTTTTTGGATTTTATTACTCAAGTGTGTTTTAATTTTTGTTTGAATACGTGCTTGGTGATCAGAAATACTGATAATCTGAATGCCTGCGTCTAGGCCATTTCGGTTTCTAAATAAAAACTTAAATGGCTTTGTTGCTGGTGTTAAATTTCAACTGACTGAAGAGAAGAAGGAAACAACAAAAACAACAACACAGAATATTCTTTTGAAGTTGTGTGTAATTTTGGACAAGGAAATTCAGCAATTAGCTTTTTTCAAGAACTGGATTTTGCACATTGGAAGCCTAATACCAGAACACCAGGTGTTCAATGGTGATAGCAGGTTTGTCGGCTGTTCCCAATGGTGTTTGCAATTTTTTTTGTTTCAAATTATAAAAAGGCACCCCTCATGTGTTTTTGATATTTCAGTTTTCTTTGCACATTATAAAAGCAAAGTCAGTATAAACAAAATGGCCGACTTTTTTTAAAAAGTATTGTCTCACTGACGGATGTATTCATACGCCAACAAGATGTCAATTCTTTTACAAAATTAACAAAAAAGTGTTTATTTATGCAATAATAAGCTCATACGCGCATGTGCAAATGATCATTATTTTGACTGTTTCTTTAAATTTCTTACACAAACGATTGCCTGTAGAACAAACATAATTGGAATCAGACAAAAATTGCCAGGGCCATTATCACATTATCACTTTTAAGCCCTGGGCCTTGGTTTGATAATGAGGCTGGTGACATGATAATAAGTTTTGACATCATACAAATTTGTTACTATATTTAGTAACACATGTAATAATACACGAAAATTCACCCCGCGTGGGCACGGCTATTACTAAATACCTGTCGGTATAAACTTATCACGTGACAATTGTATTTTTCTTTGGGATTTTATTCGCGCATTTAAGAAAGCACATAATACGTGAAATTTTTACCCGCGCGTAATATGATGATACCACAGTAATAGAATAATGTTTATTTTATATATTTTGATAAAATACTATAATTATTTTCTGCTTTTTTGCGGCAACGTTAAGGTGACGTTAACTCGCCATTTTAACGACGTCACGTCATTTCCGTTGTTTACATGTTATTTCCCGGTGCAGTATTAAACCGTTGGAATGACAAATACGGTTCGAACGACAACTGGAGAGTGCTGGATGCGCAGTTGGATGGAAATGTATTCAAGTTTGTTATTCAATTTTTAATTATTATCAGTATTTTAATTATGGAGATGTTTAGGGAGTAAACACTAACTGCCGACCTTAAAACCCATTTGCGTTTATTACAACGCGCTAAAATTGAGTTATGATTATTTCGCTTATTCAGTCAGATGTGTCCTGTTAGAATTGAAATAATCAATAGCTTCCGGTGAACTATCGCAGGATAATTCACGGGGCGTCATTCACCTACGCCCCTCGTGATATATCCTTACGCATCTGAACTCCGCCCCGTGAATTATCCTGCGATAATTCACCGGAAGCAATTGATTATTTCTTAATTGAATTATAAAAAAATCACTTGTTAAAATAACTGAAAAACAGGCCTAGGAAAATGGGAGAGTCAGGAACTCCGTAGGGAGTTTTCCCACGCTGTTACCTGTACAGTTAGAAAATCATTGTGAATGACCTTATCACTGACCACTAATTGACTGGCCTGTAATTTGATAGCATAAGGATGATGCCTTGCAGTAGAGAACATCTGGTTCTAGTTATACAGAACTTTAGATTACTTGTAGCCAGATGATGGTTGTATCTTTTTATCAATTAATAGAATAAAAACATAATAAAACACAACAAAGCATTCTAAGACGTAATAATTTAATTTCACTTTAAAACATATACTTTGCTCACTTATATTATATTGTAATACATTTAAGTGTTTAAATATAGAGTCTAATAATTTTACACTTACTTAAACATAAATTATTAATTACAACAAAAACAATAGTCTCAGATCCATGGCAGTTTTCATTATTCCAGGTACTTGTAAGCTCAGAATCTAGAGGTAGACCTTGGAGTGTAATAGGAAGTGTACACAATTGTTTTGACCTTCCTTCACCTGGGTTAGGGTCGGCAACATCCCTTAACCGTACGAGATTGTCTAACATAAGAATTAAATGACATTGTCTCAAACTTGTTCAAGTACATGATTCCCCAGATGAATTTGTGTAGTTTAAAGTATGCTGTGCTAAATATGTGTTGTAGTAGCATAATTCATCAGTGGATTTTTTCTTAAGAGAGTTTTCACCTGATCTTAAACTTGTTGTAATTCTAGCATTTGAAGTGACATCAAAGACAGATTGAATTCTTTTGTATTCTATAAGTAATTCTTCTGTTTGTGCCGTTTGAAAAATGCCATTGTAATCTTTGTTCAAGTTGTTTAATAATATGTCATAAAAATGGCATAAAGCTTTTCTAACTTATGACAAAGAAATACCTGTTTATCTTTTGTTTTTTAAGACTTCTTACAGTTATAAATTTTTCGAGGAGTAGCTGACTTTCTATAGGTACTTCTAAGCACCATTCTTTCAGTATATCAACATTACCGGCGGTAAGAGGGAAATTTGTATTTTCCACAAAACACCAGTCACACACTGTCACATATTCTGTTGTCTCAATAAAAGAGTCTTCTTCATCTCCAATTATTCTGTAGTTCCAAGTATAAAAAAATGCATGCACTTCATTCAGTTCAATGTCATCTCTCAATAAAAATCTTGAAAAGTTTCCACATTATGAATAATTCTGCACTTTTCTTGCATGAATGAAATAAAAACATTCAACTTCCAAATTGTGCTTCCTTTTCAAATTATAGTAAGCTCGCTGACAAAGGTCATTCAGGTCACACACAAGTTCTTCAGAGTTTGTAACAATTACAACTTGGATGACCTTAAGGTCCCGTGATTTGCAAGTATCAAAACTTATGACATTATTCACCTCTTGTTCACAGTAATTTCTCAAAATAACTAGTAGTTCACTTTCGATCAAAGCTGGATTATGTTTATTTTTGGCAAAATACACAACATCTGCATCAGATTTTTAATGCGCTTTTCAGTTTTTATTGCGTGCTTTGTCGAAATGTTCAAGAATTGTTCACTGCATTCTTTAAAATTAATAACATTTTGAATTTTTTTTAATTTAAGCTCTATAAGATTGTCATATTCGTAAAGTTCAAATTCATAAGACTTTGAAAAGTGCCATTCAAACAAAAATATTTTTCTCCACTGTTCCTGGGTAAAATGGTGTTTATGCTCAATAACTAGTCTCGATTTTGGATTCATCAATCTCAATATTTTGCAAAAGAAATTCTATGCTGAAAAGTTGTGTTTTAGCTATTAATCCATATAAGTCATATGGTGATTGAACAGCTGTCGATGTCTCGATTCCGCCACATAGTACTTTTTCCACAAGCTCACAAATTGTTTTACAAGATTTCAAAGTATCAGAATTACTAAAACTATATTTCAAGGCAGAAGAAACAGGATCACTATGTTTTCCATTAAATTCTTTCAAGTCACTCAAATTACGTTTAATATTAAACTTTCTTACATTGATGTCTTTTGATGTAATATAATTTGAGAAATCCTCAAAATAGATATAATTTATATTTGATATATTCTCATCATCTTTAAACACCTTGAAAAGTTTTGTAAACTTCATAGTACCACATTGTCTGAAATAAAAAAACAACTCAGATTAAAGTTTTAACTAAAGCTAAACTCTCAACTCTATGTCTAAACTGTTTTATTGATATTAATCAATTGATAGACTGTTTTGTTTTAAATAATAACTTGGACCTACAATCTTTTAATCAGTTTTACATTCATTTATAACATTGTTTCTTAAATAATACATAACTGAAATGGAAAACAAATAATAAAAATAATAAAAAAACATACCTTGCTTTAAGCTCAAGAACGACAGTGCAAAATGTTGAGTGTCAAAAGCTGTTAATTTTATCGTTTTTAACAAAAAAAATATAAATACATTGTACAATATTGTTAGCAAAAATGGAATTGGCCAGTAAGAAAATGATACAGATGTAAGTGTGTGGATATTGAACACGAAATAAACCTTCATATTAATAGCCAGTGCTTATCAGACAGACAATCTATTGATATACAGCTCAGTGTGGACTAATGTTTATTTTATGATCCTTCAAAGTCAAGTGTGAGGGCAATTAACTTGATAGCATGCTGAGATATAACTGTAATGACCCGGTTGGCTAAAATCCACATTTCTTTGGAAAAGTTACCCTTATTCCTACCAGTGAAAAGGTGATTATTATATAAAAATGCACTGAATAACTGTGTTAACTTGTTCTTTGATTCATTAGATTATTTCTGACCAAAAAGCAAACAGAGCAGATCCTGATCAAAGGTTACAGATTTGCCAGCTGATCTGGTTCAACACTGGTTACACATGCAATAGAATGTGTACATCATGGAATAAAGGGATAGTATTAAAAAAATAACATTTGTATAGAACTGAAGTATATCATTAGTAGAATAGGAGTATACAATTGGTATAGCAAATTTGGAGTATAGTAAATTAAACAATTATTTTAATTACTAGCATATTTCTTAGCTTTCCAGCATATTCCGCGGAAAACCATGGAAACCGCAGGAAAAAGGAATGCAGGCCTCCTAGTGAAACCTTTAAAATCTTTAAAAACCTTTAATTTCATAGCAAACCTTTAAAACCTTTACAACTTCTGGAAAAAAACCTTTAAAACGGCCAAATAACCTGTAATTTTCACTTAAAACCTATATTTTTCAGACTGCTTGCCGTGTCTGGCAGTTAGATGCAAGTAATGGTCGCACTTCTGTATTTCTTCCCCATTTTAAGTGTTCTTATTGGGATACTGCTTGTGTATCAGTAACTGTTATAATGATAGTGTACTTTAAACAGTATTTGATAATATTAAACATGCCCATTTCTGATACCCTTGGTTTCAGATGATAGTGCCTCTAGCTGGGAGCGAACCCGCACCGTCACGGCGACAGCCCCTAGCCCTGCAATTCCTGCGGCGTAACCGATTGAGCTAACCGGGACAACCTTTAGAGTGTGGGTTTCCATATACAAATTAATTGTTTTATAAAATACATATTTAATGTGCGTTTTCAACGAAAATTCCGACAAAAATAGCCTTTATTTACTCTTAATTTTTTAATATTTTACACTAAAAGGCCTTTATTTTCGTAGAAATGAGCCTTTATAATAACCTTTATTTTTGTTCAGGCATGCTAGGAGGCCTGAGAAATGGTATTCTGGAAAACAGGCCGAAGAAACACAAGAACATTTTCCGTGGTTTCCGGTTATTGCTGGAAAATAAGCCGGAAAAGTGCTGAACTTTTCCGTGTATTTCCATGCCTTTTCCGGCCTATGGCGGAAAGCAAGCCGGAATATAGGTATTGAATTCTCCGGGTATTTCCCTGCTTTTTTCATAGTATCTTCCAGCCTCATGAAAAAAAATCAATCCGAATACTCCGGCCTTATATTTTCTGCGAAGTTCACATGGAAATTTATGGAACTTTCGACCCGGCGGGACTGGACTATTTCATCATTTCAGTGGGGTAAGATTTGAAGGGTCACTCATCTATGCCCCTCTAATATATATCAGTCTTGACAAAATAAAAAAGTGAAATATGCATATCAGGAATTGCCACATTCAAAAAAGGCCTCCCCACACAGTCAAGAAGAAGAGGGAGAGAGAGCATGATTAATAAAATGATCAGTTTCAAAAAGGACACTACAAATAATTAACAAAAATGAGAACCCGAGGGGTTACCGCCTTGGAACGGTCAGTGGCAAATCAAATTGCCACTGGGGGTTTAAACCAGGTTCTAGGGTGCACCAACCTCACACTTGCCCCAACAGGTACTCAAATCAACACACAAGTACAAGTTGTCTTGTTAAAATAACTCTAACCCACCAATCAACAATGTTTCATGCAAAAGCACACAAACATATAAAACATAAGAAGCTAATAGCCTTACAAAGTCAAACTGGCGAGTACTTGATGATAACAATAACGATTTTCTCACAGTCTGATATAAAAGCAAGAAGCAGGTAAAATACACTCATACATAGTTCTTATTGTATAAACTGTCATTTAACGGTTACTGACTAAACATTTTCTGCCATTGATTACGTAAATGACTTTTAACACCTTAGTGTGACCTTGAACTCTGAGGTTGGTTCAGAGTTTTTGGATGTTACTCTTGGCCCTACTAAGGTAAACATTTGTGTGAACAATGTTAAAATCCCATGAGGGGATACAAAGATATGCCAGATTTCTGACGGATGGAAGGGGTTCTAACATTTTGGGACTAACCTGGCTATTGTATTATTCTCTCTAGCATTCAAATAGCCAAAAAATATTATTTCCCCCTAACTATGAAATTATTAAAGTTATTTGTTTATGATGAATTATTGTATAGATTTCATGTTTGGAAAGATGCATGAACATGCTTAAACAAGAATTATCACTGAAAGTTATTAAATACCACCACATGTGTGCTTGATAATTGAACTGGGAATGTTTAGAATCAACGGCATAATGAGACACTAGAAACATGGACACATGTAGCCTTGACCTTGACCAAAACCACCTACTTTCAGTCCCAAGAAGTCATCAAAGAAGCTATTTTTACAGTAAGTTTCATCACAAAATCTAATTAGCAATTTAGCATAAAAAGTTTTTCTATCTTAATAGATGAAAAGGGAACTTTGAAAGCCACCGAACACGACAAATATGAAAATATTGCAGGCTCGGTTTGATTGAACCTGTTCATGGGCAGTAATGGAAATGCATATTACTGCCCACGCCGCCTAGTCCCGGGTTTAGCGCAACTCAATTTGCCACTGACCGTTCCAAGGCGGTAACCCCTCGGGTTCTCATTTTTGTTTATTGTTAGTGGTGTCTTTTTTGAAACTGATCATCTTATTAACCATGCTCTCTCTCCCTCTCTTCTTCTTGACTGTGTAGGGAGGCTGTTTTTTTTAATGTGGCGATTCCTGATATGCATATTTCACCTTTTTTTCAATATTTACAGCAATGAACAGTACAATTTTGATCCATCCCAAACGATGGTTTGCATATGACGGTGAACATGGAACCTTCATTGCGGTATTTTCAGATTAATACCACTTTATGTTCAGCGGCGTATGGTCACCAGATAAAAGAATGGGGTTGCCCTAAACGAGAAAACAATGGGCGGAACTAAACAAAATAGAATTTTGACAGGGGATCTGAGAATATAAATCCTGCTAATCACAGACAACGCCAAAGGCAAAATTTAAAAAGCAGGAAGTATATCCTTGGGGTGATTGAACAATATCCGAATCTATTTTGGCTGGGATATTGAAACCACCCATCTATAAACTGGCCGAAATATGAAAACAAATTTAAAGCAATTTAAGAAGTACTATTGACCTTGTACATAAATATCGTGCTGGACGACCTTCAAAGGACGTAACTGATAACAGCACTGATCGAATGTTCGGCGAGACATTTTACAGCCGCCACACGGCACAAACAACGCTACTAGTTTCATTGACCTTTTCCAAAGTGGACCTACTTTCAATCCAAAGCGTCGCCTTCAAAGTAGCTACATATACAGCAAGTTTCATCACAATATCTCAATCCTTCTAAATTTCGTGGTCAGAAACATTTTAAATTTTTAGTAACAGTGACCTGTATGTTATCATGTTAAACTGTGTACCAAAAATTATTCAAATATGTCAAGCCGTTCATGAGTTATCATCCGGAAACGAAAAATCCAACTGACAGACCGACAGACCGACCGACCTACAAGCTCACTCCTACATACCCCCTCAAACTTCATTTGTGGGGGTATAATAACTTTTACAATATGGTAATTCGGTAATCGACATAAATGCATGTCGTTAATGCATGTCTTATGACCTATCACATATTGCATGCAAACTAGAAATTCATGAAATGACATGTATGTCATTTTCTAGTATGCAGTTATATAGTCTTTTAGAAGGCACACAGCAAAATCTGATTCAACTGTTCTATTGATTTCAGATTCTGCACCAAATTACACTATATACCTGAAGATATAGATAACCTGTACAACAAAACAGAACTGACCAACATGAAACAGAAAATCAACAAGACAAATAAAATTATGGGAGATATCAAGGCTTCAAAAGAAAATGAAGTCAAAGAGCTTAAAGAGATTTTCAACAAGGAAGTTGAGTCAGTCAAGGCATTCCGAAAAGAACTAGAATCACTTCTGGCTAACATAGAACAAGAGACAATCAGAAAACTCAAACAGGAATTTGACAGGATCGAGTCACGCCTGATTAGTGAAATAATGGAGGTCAACAAGCTAATAGATGCCATGAACGAAGTTTCCTCGCAGTTAAAGAGGTCCGAAGGAAACAATACCCAAGAATTTGTTAGCATCAAGACATCAGAGAAAGTGACAAGCAAGGCGGATGACATAGAAATAAAGAATCAGAGGAAGCCTGAGGAAACTGTAGTCTTTACCGCTGATCTGAACATTAAAACATTCTTACAACAAACTCAAACATTTGGTAATGTTTCCAGTATTGAAAAACGTATGCCTAGCCAACCTGACAGACTATACAGAGTAAAAAATAAAAGGGAAATAAATGTAAAGCTTGCCAATGACTCTTATGTGTGTGAAGTTGGGTGCTGTTGTCTAACAGAGGACGGTTGTCTTCTACTGACTGATCTCTTCAATCAGAAGCTTAAACGACTCATCCTGTCCACAGAGACAGTAAAAGATTATCTTGACCTTCAAGCTAAACCTATTGCTGTCTGTCTGATCAGTAAAACAGACGCAGCAGTAACTCTGAACAATAGGATGGTTCAGTTTGTATCTCTGGACAACAAGCTGACTGCTTCTCGCTCCCTCACAATCAACCATAAGTGCTATGGCCTGGTTCATCATAATGGCAAGCTGTACATATCTGATGGTTATTATAATGTATACATCCACGATATGAATGGCCAGGAACTGAAGAGAATATCTATTGATGCTGCAGGAAAACAATTATTCCAGCAAACTTTACACATCACAATCAGTGATAGTGGTGACAGAGTGTTTGTGGCTGATCGTGACAATGGTGTGATTATCCTTGACATTCAGGGGAATTATCTGTCTACTCTGACTGATCCTACACTGTCAGGTTGTCAGGCAGTGTCTACAGATGGTAGACAACTGTTTGCCTGTTGCTATTTCTCAGGCAACATTGTCCAGATAGGACAGGACTATCAAGTGTTAGGAGAGCTAGGGAAGATTGTAAACCCGTACACCCCGTGCTTTGATGGTATCAAGAACAGACTGATAGTGACAAAAAACAATAGTAACAACATCACAGTGTTTGAACTAGAGTAATGCCAAGTAGATTTGCATAGTACTGTTGCTGGCATCTGACCAGTGTTTAGTGCTAATTGTAGCTGGACAAACTGATATTACGCCACATATCTGAGAATATTTGAATATTTGAAATAATTGGAAATTTTGGAATTAAAAAACTTTGTGAACTTTGTGAATTTAAAGTTGAGAATGTCTAAGCTTTGTTGTTGTTGTGGTTTTCTACTGGTGTAAGAAGTGGACTTGGAAAATTTCGGACAAATTTGGCGTGAAGGTTGTATTACGATTTACGTTTTACTCGTTTGATTAGGCCTAGAAATATTTTGCACTGGAAATGCCGCATGTTACAATGTCGCAAGAAAGTACTCCTAAGAATCGGTCTGGGAAGAAAGGCGCTAACTCTAAACGAAAGGAATAAGAAAGCTCATCAAACGTGTCACCAACTCTTAAACGCCAGAACTCGTTGCCAGACATTCATAGTCTAGAATCGTCTACAGTTTCAACGAATGAAACGATTCTTCAAGCGTTTCACGATAGCTCCTTTTTTAAAGAGCTCACCCCAATATTCTCAACCGTCATTGAAAAATCCGTGGAAGGTGCTATCGCACGCTACGAAAAATCCATAGTTGAGCCACTGCTCGAAAGTAACAGCAAACTGCTTAATACAATAAAACATCAAGAGGAGGTGATTATCAAACAGTCTGAATTTATCGAAAACCAGACAAAAACCATTAGTGCCAACTCACAACGTATTCAGATTCTCGAAAACGACCTTAACGACCTTCCGCAATACGGTCGTCAAAAATCCATTCGAATCAACAATTCACCTGTGCCGGAGGAGATTACGACGGAAGGTGATTTAGCTCGCCATATTGCATCATTTATTAACACCAACATACTAAATCCGAAACCCAAATTGGAAACATCGGATCCATTTCCTTTACTACTGATGACGTCATTACCGAAAGCGATACTTCATTAAAAGTTCCACTAGACGTAGACACTGCATCTACAGAAGGATCTATTCAGGAAGAAGTCAATTCCAGCAAATTCATTCTCAAGTCGTCCGACATTGAAACGTGTCATCCTGTAGGTCTATCAAAAAAGCAACTTATTGTAAAGTTCATGCTACCATCTGTGAAACATCGAGTTATGGCAGGTAAAGGAACCTAAAAGGTAAACCGGACAAGGTTTTTATTACTGAAGATCTCACGAAATTTTATTATAATCTTGTGAAAAAATTGATGTCAGCTAAATCTTCAAACCTTATTCATTCTTAAAGGACATGTAATGGCAACGTGTTCGCTAAGTCGTCAGCCAGCCAACATCACAAACGTGTACTCTGCCAGCGTGACATTGATTCACTTACTGGAGTTGTACCAGATCTGTCCGGCGAAGACGGTAGAATGAGTTTTTAATCATCGGCATGTGTCAGCACTTTAACTTTGTTAAATTATACATGTACGTAATCTTGCTGTTGTGTCATTGAATTTCGCGGGGATCAGTTTTTACTCTGATTATACAAACTCATTTTCGCGTGGGCATAAATATATGCATTCGTATTTGATATTCAATGGTTAAATCTCGTTGGGAATCGGTTTCATATCGGTGCATATATCCTAGCGCGAAATATTCGAAAACTGACATCCCACGAATCTTTATGATACTACAGCAAACGATTAACCTTTGTACAGTCACAATTGGAGGCAATCTAAAATGCTGTGTGTTTTCGGTCATAGTGTGTTTTCTGTTGTTTACTACATTCTCTGCTTAAAACTTTAAACCAAATGAAAGAATTTTATTTATTAGGGTAGTTCGAGTTGTTTTGTTTTTTTTATAAATCTCACAACGAGGAGCTTAAACTTGTTGAGTACTTCAAGTTCTTTTGTAGTATTGTTTGTTGTTGTTTTTTTGTTTGTTTTTTGTTCAGGTTACAAATATCCTACAACTAGACAATTACAATTAAGACTAATCAATAAATTAGGCAAATATCCTCTAACGGGTAATTATTACTATTCTTTTGAAAGAGTGGTTGGATTTTGTTGGGAAAATATAATGTTTTCTGTGCGTCTTGTTTATATTGTTAAGGTATTTTGGGAATGGCATTTGTTAGTATCAGTAAAGGCACAGTATATTGATATTATTTTAATACCGCCATAACTGAACAGTAGGCCAACCATTTTCTCTAGCTGCGCCTAACAGCGTATTTATCGAAATTTCATTAAGGTTACCTGTTATTTAGATTGTAATTATGTGAAGTATTACTTGCGTTATTTCATAAAGCAAGTCACGATTGTTCTCTTTGGTGTTTAGAAATATTAGAGGCAACTATAATATTTCTTTATACAAGGTGAACACAATCCACATAACCTTTCAAGAGTGTTTTTCCCGAATTAAATATGCATGTCACGTGACTGTCTGCTTATTTTTAAACTATCTACATGCGCTTGTACACATGCATTATTTACATGGTAATTAAATGGCACTATTTCCGTTAAACTTTAACTGGACATTTGAATGTGTTTGTACATTTGTATTACTAACATGGTAAATCGAATAGCATTTTTTCAGTTATACTTGAACATTTGAATGCGACTGTATATATGCATTAATTACATGTAGATGGTAAATTGAAATTCATCATTTTACAAAAACATTCGACTGCTTTTGTACATGTTCATTATTTACATGGTAATTATGAATGGCAAAATTTCAATAATACTGATTGCGTGTGTGCATGTGCATTAATAATAAAGTTATTTGAACGTCACTATTTCATTATACTTAAACATTCGAATGTGTTTGTACATTTGCACTGTTTCTATGGAAGGCACTAATTCAGTTATACTTAAGCATTCGAAATCGTTTGTAAACGTGCATAATTTACATTGTTATTTGAATGGCACTGTTTACATTGTTATTTGGATGGCACTTTTCAGTAATACTTAAATATCTCAATTCGTTTACACATACACCACTTACATGGTAATTTGAAAGACACTATTTTTATTAATAACCATTTAAGGAATGATTCTTATTTTGGTGCGGTTCATGCAGATTGGACGTGCACGCGAGAGCTGGCAAATCCATAAAGCGCGCTAGCGCTTTATTGTCAATTTGCCAGCTCTCGCGTGCACATTCCAATCTGCATGAACCGCACCAAAAAAAAGAATCATTACTTATATTTACATTTTATTCATTTTTTCTTTAAATAAACTTAAGTCGAACGCTTTAAAAATTAGTATTAAGTGAAAAGGGGGAGTAATACGTGGGAGTTTTCAATAGTAACAGCCATGACGTTACTGACGTCATTACGGGTCATGCGGTTCCAACCTCCGCGCAGTGATTTGCTTCGTTTCGCTACACAAAAACTGTAAGGGGATGTAACCACTGCGGGGAGTTTGATGCGGTTCATGCAAAATGAACCGAATTTTTTAAAACGAAGAAATCAATAGGAATGTAAATATTTGAAAGTGTTTACACATACATGTACATGGTTTACATGATTATTCGGATGGGTACTCGTGGGTCTGCTCAACAGGCCTGGGGAAACTGGTTAGAGACGGATCCTCAACAGATGCAGGGAAGCAGGAATGATGGTCAGCAGGCTGTTTCAGTAATACTTTAACAACTAAATGCGTTCATACATGACATTGTGTATTAATTAAATTGCAATTTAAACGGCAACATTTCACAAAAACTGAAACATTTAAATTTGTTTTGTACAGGTGCACGTTTTATATATGTTATTTGAATGGCATTAATTTTAGCAATACGTATTCATTTGAACGCGTTAGTACGCGTGCATTATTTATTGGTAATTCGGATGGCACTTTTTTATCAATATTAAGACACATGTGCCTTATTTACACTTAATGTAATTCGCTCGACACTATTCGGACAATAGTTAAACATGGAAAATAATAATTTTCTAGATACCAATTGCAAAGTTCATACAATCTCTTTAAATATGTACTTTTGTCACCATTTAAATTCGTATCAATCTGAATTATGTATTTAGAAGAACACCGAATTTGTTCGAGATTATTCTATAATCCGACTCCAATATATTTATTTGCAGTAACATCGGCATCGCTAGTAAATTTTTTCATCAACATGGATGCAACTGTACATGTCACTTGTTTTACATTACTTTTTGTTACTTTATTTATTTAGATTTTATTGTGGTGGACCAGTTGGAATTTTTCTATTATGTTTTCAATGGCTATCGTCGGAGCTTCGCTTATGGGTGATTTAAAGCTTGGAGTTTTCCGTCGATGGCAATCATGTATTACATATCACACCTATATATTATTATATAACATTTGTATATCTTTTTATCAAAACATGACTCAATCAAATAACCACAGCCTTTCAATTTTGCATCTTAATATAAGAAGCATTAGACATAAGATAAATTTTTTACAACAAAATTTTTCAGACTTTGATATCTTATGCTTTACCGAATCTCACTTAGACCAGTCATTAGATAACAACGCTTTACATATTGAAGGTTTTAAAGATATGATTATATCGTTAAGATTTGACATGCCACACAGGGGGTATAATTATCTATGTATCGGACAAAATATCGTCAAGCATCATCGTCGACTATGATATTTTATTACCTGAATCAATCTGGATAAAAATTAACACTAGTTATTTGTGCGTTATGTAGACGGCCGAACTCCCCTGTCGAATTTTGGAATAATTTAGATATGCATTGAAAAATCACTTGATAACTGTCCGAAATTAATATTAGTCGGTGACATCAATGAAGACCAGCTTAACAATAGGAAACGGAAATTTATAGATATCTTAAAATTAAATGGTTTAAAAAATATAATTAAAGACCCCACACGAGTTACGGACAATACTTCTACATTAATTGATCATATTATAGTTTCAAATAATATCGATATTCAATATAGTGCGGTCAATCCGGTTCCGCCTGAAATAAGTGATCACAGGGGTACTTTTGTGTTTATACCTTTTTCTTACAGTCTTGAAAGATGCTATAAACGCCGTGTATGGTTTTATAACAAAGCTGACTTTGCGTTATTAAATAGACTTGTAACCACAACGAATTGGGATTTTTTAAACAATGATAGCAAGAACGAATCTTGTGAACTGTTTCATGATAGATTTTTAGAGTTAGCATCACAATGTATTCCAAAGAAAACTGTATTAATTAGGCCGAACGATAAACCATGGTTTGATTCTACAATTCGTAAGTTCATGAAATTAAAAGACAAACAACGTAAAAAGCACAAAATACAAAACTCGAGTCAGACTGATTACAATACAAACAACTAAGAAACAAAGTAAATAATCTCAAATCACACGCGAAAGAAAGATTTTTCTCGTCATTTGACGAGACTGAGATATCTGGCTGACGCGAAACAAACAAATCCTAAAAAATATTGGAAATTATTGAAATATTACGTAAAAAGTAACTAGAATAATCCCACCTTTAATTACAAATCTTCCGAATGGTCAAGATCAATACGCATTTTCAGATAGTGAAAAGCAAATACTTTAAATGATTATTTTGTATCAATTTCAAATATTGACGATTCTTCCGCAAATCTACCCGAACAGAAAAACATTAAATCAAATAATTATATATTTCATACTTAAGACCAATAATAGAAAATGCTTCTGCGGTTTGGGACGGATGTTCGGAATTTGAAAAAAAAATAAAAATTAGAAAGAATACAGTACGAAGCCGCTAGAATCGTAACTGGACTTACAAGATCTGTCTCGATTAACAATCTTATTCACGAAATTGGTTGGATGTTACTTGATGATAGACGTAAAATGCAAAATACTTGTATAATGTTCAAACTTAACCAGTGCTCGCTCCCAGAAGAATTTTCTAATATATTTCCTAAATTCGTAAGAAATGTAAGCCACTACAATTTGAGAAACATTGAAAATTTCAGTTCTGTTGCAAGGAGAACCAGCCTATTTGCAAAATCGTTTGTACCGTCTGCAACTGAATTTGTGGAATTCCTTACCAGTTGACATTAAATCTTGCTCTACTATTTCAACTTTTAAAATAAAACTTCTACGCTTGTACTTAAATCCTAGTAGTATTCCAGAGTATTTTGTTTCTGGGAAACGTATGCAAAGTGTATTACATGCCAGGATTAGGAATAAGTGCAGTAACTTAAATAGTGACCTATAATTATAGCAATCATTTAACTGACAGTCCGACATGCAGCTGCAACAAAGGTATTCAAGATGCAAACCACTTTTTTCTAATATGTTCAAATTATAATGTCCAAAGATTTCTTTTGCTACGAGTTGTTCATAATTTCGATGTTAATCTAGATCTTTTTATTATTTGGAAACAGATCACTAACAATTGCTGATAATCAACTAATATATAAATGTGTCCATCATTTTATTAAAGACACTAAAAGATTTTAAGCAGCGTGTTCATGTATACATTTCTCTATTTACTACGAAAGGTTCCAACAATGTTTGTCCACCACAATTGATATGCTAGTCCCCCCCCATGTGCTATCACAGTTAAAATTCCATCTTTATTAATTAATTATGTGCCTTTTCAAATGTTATTTATCAAATTATATGGTGAGGGCAGTCATTAACGTGAGCTCTGCACTTGTGGCCCAAACCAATTGCAAATATGTATGTTTTCACATTACATATGAAATGGCAATAAAATAATTATGTTTAAATCAAAACATTGTAAATTCTATGTCTATTTGTATATACATATTGTGCAGGTAAAGCACTGTTTGGTTTTGATTTTGCTGTTTTCGGCATCTGTTTCAGTTTCTGTTGTATCATCCACACAACAGATTTTCTTTTTCGAGTGATTGCTAATGGTATAAATTATCCAATATATCCTTCCAGGGAAGTCCTGTATAACAAATCATATGCATTTCTCACCATTTTGTTTTAAATTTTATCATTTTTAGGCTTCAGAAATGTTCATCATGTTATAATGATAATTCAATTACATAAAATGTTTTGAGTAAACGGAAACTTTTTTTACATTAGAGTCTTTTTTCAAATGACACATACTGGGTGTTTTTTAATTTTAACACAGCTGACAAAAATAAATCTGTATATATCTAGACTACTTTACAAAATGCTTTATTCACAATCATGAATGTCAAATATTAAAGCCAGTAGCTTATAAAGCAAGTGTTAGCTCTGGGTGGGGGTGGGAGAGGGAAGTGTTTAACACAGCCAACATAAAAAAAATCTCTATATATCTAGAGTACCCTACTCTTCTTTGACTGTAAAACAAATACAGTCAATAATTTTAGAAAGCAGCTTAGAGAGCCAGAGTTTGCTCTGTTTGGGGGAGGGGGCAACAGACAAGCTTTGCATGATTTAGTCGTCTGTATTGGCTCTGGTTGTGGGGTTAGGGCAGAGAGGGTGGAAACACATTCATTTAATTATGAAGCAGTTTGGAGCAGTATAAGATATTTTTACGGTAACTGCCCCATCTAAAGCCCAAGGCACTTAGAAAATTTAACGAATAATCAAAAAGCAAGAAAAAACATCGAACAGTTTGTTAATCCGAAGCTAATGAAAAGGGACATTACTTTTTCTAAATAATAAAATCTGCTATACCAAAATGGAAAAAAAGAACTAAAAATTTTCTGGACCGACTCGCCCTCCAAGATAATCTGAAAACAATGATTTAGTAGAATATAATTTTTTTTATAACGGGTATGTTTTCATTTGCAAGTTGAAAATACATGGTGGGCAGTTATAGGAGCATGGGTGCTAGATGGGACAAATAAGGTTTGTCTGATCACCAAAGGTTAAAAATATCACACCTCAATCGTAAGAACTGCAGCCCCTTAAAAGAGAAATAACAAGAGGTTTTATAAATACCACCCGTTTCTTGTATTGGGGACTTTGCAAATTTCCCCAGGGCTGACAGCGTAGGCGATGATATTGATGAAGATGTTATAGTGAAAGAACTTGTTGTGGCGGCTAAGGAAGGAATCGTGGCAGAGGTCATTGCCAGGGTTGAAACACTGGTAATTGTTGTTGTTGCTGTTGTCGTTGTCACAGTAGTTGCTACAACATCTGTTTTCACTGTAAGAAATGCATGTAAAATTTCACTATTTTTATATAATTACAGACTGCATTGATACATTATTTCACCATAGCAAGTGAACTTCATTTGATTTATCTGTTATATTTATCCACAAATATGCAATAATATTTTATGTTCTAATATAAGCCAATCATGACAAAATGACCCTTATCACATACATATACTTAAATTTTTTGGGTGCTTAAGTCCCTATATTCCTAAATTTCACCAATTGCTTGTTATTTTGATCATAAAAAATGTTTTTTTATAATTAGAAATTAGCAAGTTCCATTTTCAACTTATAAATAATAAAATATTTACTGAAAAGTGGATGTAAATCAATGCATTTTAAAGTGATCTTATGGTCACTTTGTCAGAGACTGGCCTATATCTAGTTATAATCAAGTACAGTCGAACTTCGAGGGCTCGAACACCGTTCGCTCGAACACCACCCTTCTCTCGAACAGTTCGTCCGGTCCCGAACTAGAACTCTATATGTTCTATATTGTTCAACCTCCGATGGCACGAACTACCCGTAACTCGAACAGTCGAACGCCAATCAAGGTCCCGACAGTTAGTTTTCAACGTATTTTACACCGCTTGGCTCGAACAGAAAATTATCGGTAATCATCAAAGGTGCAACAAAGGCGCAAAAATGTCTCGCCAATTAGGACAATGCGCTATTGAATTAAGTCGTGTAAATAACACAGTTAAAGCGGATGAAAATATTTTGAGTGTTGTGTTTATTTATACCACGTTAATGATAATTATAAACATACTGTTATTTGATTTTGAGAAAATTGCTATTGTTTTGTCGTATTTAAAAAAATCATAATAAAATTATAGAAGTTTGTTTTTCATTAGTAAGTCAAGTCAAACATTATTTTTGAATATAAGCGAGCGAATTCTACAACGCGGCCTCAAATTCAAAATGAGTTCGACAAATCATCAGTCGTATTTTATTTGTAACTGTTATGCATGTATATAATATCAAGGCTATAAATTTCTTTCTTCATTATCATGTAAGCTTGTCATCGTATTCTCACATACCAAACACGGATCGCTCGAACTACCGATGGCTCAGACAAATCTCCCGGTCCCGTGGAGTTCGAGCCATCGAGGTTCGACTGTACTAATTATAGTGATGTAAATATGACCTAAAAAATAAATTAATCGGATAACTTTTCTTGAGATCTTTGTTGACTTTATTAACTTCGTACCATACCAGTAAGCATACCTGCCTCATACCATACCAGTAAGATTGGCTGCCTCATACTATACCAGAAAGATTAACTGCCTCATACCATACCAGTAAGCATGGCTGCCTTATACCATACCAGTACGATTGACTGCCTCATACCATACCAGTAAGATTGGCTGCCTCATACCATACCAGTAAGTGGCTGTCTCATACCATACCAGGAAGATTGACTGCCTCATACGATACAAGTAAACATGGTTGCCTCATACACTACCAGTAAGCATGGCTGCCTCATACCATACCAGTAAGATTGACTGCCTCATACCATACCAGTAAGATTGGCTGCCTCATACCGTACCAGTAAGCATGACTGCCTCATACCACACCACTAAGTATAGGTGCCTTATACCATACAAGTAAGACTGGCTGCCTCATACCATACCAGTAAGATTGGCTGCCTCATACCATACCAGTAAGATTGGCTGCCTCATACCATACCACTAAGCATGGCTGCTTTATACCATACCAACAAGAATGACTGCCTCATACCATACCATTAAGTTCGGCTGCCTCATACCGTATCAGTAAGAATGGCTGCCTCATACCACACCAGTAAGATTGGCTGCCTCATACCACACCAGTAAGATTGGCTGCCTCATACCATACCAGAATAATTAACTGCCTCATACCATACCAGTAAGTTTGGCTGCCTCATACCATACCAGTAAGCATGGCTGCATCGTACCATACCAGTAAGATAAGCTGCCTCATACCATACCAGTAAGTTTGGCTGCCTTATACCATACCAATTTGATTAACTGCCTCACGTTATACCAGTAAGCATGGCTGCCTAACACCATACCAGTATGTTTGGGTGCCTCATACCAAACCAGTAAGCATGGCTGCCTTATACCATACCAGTAAGATTGGCTGCCTCATACCATACAAGTAAGATTGGCTGCCTCATACCATACCAGAGAGATTGACTGCCTCATACCTTACCACTAAACATGGTTGCCTCATACCATACCAGTAAGATCGGCTGCCTCATACCATACCAGTAAGATTGACTGCCTCATACCATACCTGTAAGCATGACTGCCTCATACCACACCACTAAGTATGGTTTCCTCATACCATACCAGTAAGTTTGGCTGCCTCATACCGTACCAGTAAGACTGGCTGCCTCATACCATACCAGTAAGATTAGCTGCCTCATACCATACCAGTAAGTTTGGCTGCCTCATACCATACCAGAAAGATTAACTGCCTCATATTATACCAGTATGTTTGGCTGCCTCATACCATACCATTTAGCATGGCTGCCTCATACCATACCAGAAAGATTGGCTGCCTCATACCATACCAGTAAGATTGGCTGCCTCATTTCATATCAGGAAGATTGACTGCCTCATACCATACCAGTAAACATGGCTGCCTCATACCATACCAGTAACATCGGCTACCTCATACTAACTAGTAAGATTGGCTGCCTCATACCATACCAGTAAGCATGACTGCCTCATACCACACCACTAAGTATGGTTGCCTAATACCATACCAGTAAGATTGACTGCTTCATACCATTCCAGTAAGATTGGCTGCCTCATACAATACCAGTAAGATTGGCTGCCTCGTACCATACCACTATGCATGGCTGCTTATACCATACCAATAAGAATGACTGCCTCATACCATACCAGTAAGATTAGCTGCCTCATACCGTACCAGTAAGATTGGCTGCCTCATACTATACCAGTAAGATTGGCTGCCTCATACGATACCAGAAAGTTAAACTGCCTCATACCATACCAGTAAGATTTGCTGCCTCATACCATACCAGTACGCATGGCTGCCTCATACCATACCAGTAAGATTGGATGCCTTATACCATACCAGTAAGCATGACTGTCTCATACCACACCACTAAGTATGGTTGCCTCATACCATACCAGTTGCCTCATACCATACCAGAAAGATTGGCTGCCTCATACCATACCAGTAAGTTTGGCTGCCTTATACCGTATCAGTAAGATTGGCTGCCTCATACGATATTAGTAAGATTGGCAGCCTCATAACATACCAGAAAGATTGGCTACCTCATACCTTATCAGTAAGATTGGCTACCTCATACCATACAAGTAAGATTGGCTGCCTCATACCATATAAGTAAGACTGGCTGCCTTAACCATGCCCATAAGCATGACTGCGTAAATATATATTAGAGGCGCGTCACATGAAAATGTATCTTCGGGAAATTGACTTTATTAATTGAAATGACGTCATAAAGTTAGCAGACAATATTCCTTAATATGCATTCTGTGGTAAAAATGACATATAGTCTAAATGTGTAACCATAGATCTATAACCTAATGTTCTTTTCAAATATAATAACTAGTAAAATGCCAAAAAAAATACCAAAGAACCTTTTTCCTGTAACATGCATCATTTATAATTAAAATAGATGTTAACTTTCATCAACAATGCTGCTAACGAAAGTGGACAGCAAAAATGTTGAAACTAATCTACCTTGGCTGTGAATGACTCATCTAGGTCTTTCAACATCTGTTTAACTTGCTGTTGCTCAGCTAGACTATTTCTCCGTCGTTATCAGAAAATAAACGACTGTTGTAAACCAAAAACTAGAAGCCTCTGATTGGCTGCTGGATGATGTCACACTTGCTTTCTGTATCTATTTTAAAAATTCTCTCTCTAGCTGCTTATCAACTAGGCCTATTGCTCATCACAATAATTCATGATAAACATTGACATGGATATAGTATGCACCATTTGTGATAAAGATTAGAAGAGGTACAGCTAATATTTTATTAAACCAGCAACTAGAATGTGTAAACAGCGCACTGAACGACATGATATGACAAACATTGTGTAGCATTTGTGCAACTCGAAGCTTTAACATATCTCAGTAATGTAGGCATTCCAAACATATGTATGGCAATAAATCAGTAACCAGGTTAAGTGGCATCAAATTGCTATCAGCAACCCAGTTGGGATAATGGTAAACATTCATCTGTAAGATGACTCCGAGTTCGTTGTATTTTTAAATCTATTGCTAACTGGTGTTGTTAATATACAGCAGCACGTACTTTACTTGAATATCTGGGGAATATCGCCTATATTTAAACCTCAAGGAAAGATAACTGAAGCTCGCTAAGGATTCAAAATTGGTTTACTACTGTCGCTAGCTGTTAGACTCTTTCTCCGTCGTTATCAGAAAATAAATGACTGTTGTAAACTAAAAACTAGAGGCTTCTGATTAGCTGCTGGATGACGTCACACTTGCTTTCCGTATCTATTTTAACAAGAAAAGTATAACACAGATGTGTTATATGTGGACGACATTTTAAAGAAGTTAGATGTTGATTGTAAGAGTTCATGCAGGTGATGGATTGTTTTTAAACTAAGAAAGATATTGTTGTCTTTTATTAGCAAAGGGTATTGAACGTTGAAGGATGTGCTTGTGTATTACATGTAGTTGTGCAACGCGTTGTATACAAGGAGTGCAGTTTGAAATGAAATATACCGGAAATGGTATGGAATGGGGTTTATGATGAAATTTGTTTGCTGAACATTTACAAGTTTGCAGTAAATGTAGTGAATGATTTGAAAACAACGAATTTAACAGTTTTCCTTTTAACTATAATGAAAACTAGCTAGAAAATAGTGGAAGAGATGGTTGCTACAGTAACATGAATTATGATGAAGAATTGCCAGAACTATATGTGTTGATATGTATTCATTTTAGGATACAAAATAATTTCTCTCATTTTAAGGATTTACTACACGCCTCCTTGCACCCTTATCGATAAACAAGTATCAACATTTCAAAAACGGCAAAATGCCTTTCAATGAAATTTTGCACGAAGGAATGTTAATTGTGTTTAGTTTGATAATTTTCTTTTTAATCGATGGTCGAACAAGGACGAGTGTAGTGGATCGTTAAGAGCACTCAAAATTTCATAAATGTAACTGATTTTTCATTATTGTCATTGTAGATTTTCATAAGTAGATACTCTACTGAGAGCTATGTAAGTCATTCCTCCTTGTAATATCGTTTTCCCGATATCAACAACAGCTGAAGATAATGTTAGACCTTGCACTTTGTGGACAGTTACACCAACATTTATTTTTCATGAAGGAGTTACCTGGAAGTTAAACATTATCATAGCACTAACCACAGTACAATGAATTTGCTGTATATAAACTCAAAAGTACCTTTCAATTGTCCTACCACGTGCATGTCAATTTCTTTGGTACTTTCTGGATGAAAATCTATACTTGAACTCTCTATATTCAGACACAGCATCTTGATCCCGTAAACCAGGGGTGGGGGGGGGATGGGAGGGGATGGGGGTGCGTCACACTGCAATACCAATTGAAACCAAATTATTCTGAACAAGAGAAAAAGACCTACAAAAATGGTTATACAATCATTATTTACTTTATAGACACGAAATCGCCTTCTTCTTGTAAAACAGAAACCCACTAGAACCGTAAATTTCAACATCAGAAACATTTGTAAACAAAGAACCATCATATAAAGGTCACATTCACGCGCCAAAATCAAGTCACAGGATCGCCAATATTCGTTAACAGAACACAAACTTCAATATCTGCCAAGAATAACAATCTGAACAACCGTTCTCTTACTACATGTACACTCTTTCTATAACTGTTACAACAATAAACTTTCAATTCGCATATGTTTTAATTAGAAGAAAACACCAACTCATTGATCTATTTATATATATCTATACTCTATATATTATGGAAGCATATTTGCGCCACAACTTAACCATATAAATTAACGTGAAAAAATGGAGGATTTCGCAAAAAAGTTGTTTTTTTTTTCGCGAAAACAGATAAATTACAAATGAAAGAAATTAACACGAATATATTCCTGATAATGCTCTAAATTGCCTCAACATAAAGATATAGTTTCCATGAAAATAATGGAGGATTTCTCGAAAAAAAGATTTTTTTCTCGAAAATAGATAACTTTTTTCGCGAAAACATCCTTAATTTTCACGTTATTTTATGTGGTTAAGTTGTGACACAAATATGCTTCGATAATTTTTAGATAACTGGCATCTTTCGTGAAATTGTTACGCTTTCATGAAAAGTTATCTGTTTTTCGTGAAATATTCCATTATTTTCATGCAAAAGTATCTTTCGTGAAATTTTAAGGTTCGTGAAAAGTTATGTGTTTTCGTGAAATCCTCCATTATTTACACGAAAACTTTATCTTTATGTTGTGGCAGTTTAGAGCACTAACAGAAATAAATTCGTGTTAACATAACTTTTTTTAATCGTAAATATATGGATGTTTTCGCGAAAAAAACACTTTTTTGGGAAATCCTCCATTATTTTCACGTTATTTTATGTGGTTAAGTTGTGGCACAAATATGCTTCCATAATATTAATATATAGATCTATTTATATACTCAATTATAAATAGCTTGACCTGGATTAACGTTCGCTACATACAACATGGTTCCCGTTCAGTACTCAACGATCTATATATAAAGCCGGGCCACATGGTTCTCAACATTCGCTAAAAACCTCTATTTAAAGCCGGGCCAATTATCCCTTTGGGCCGGACTAATTGTACTATAATAAAGACAAGTTTTAGCTTTCCAAAAAGCTAGTCGGTCATAAGCTCAACCTTTTAACAAGACGGCAGAAAAGTTTGAATTTTAAGCCACTTTTATTGGATGCCATACAAAAATGTAAGTTTACTTATAGGTATTTCCTCTTTCGAATGAGATGTATTTAACCTGGTGATAAATCTAACCCTGTTTGCGAACAAGTTACTAATTTCTCTGAAAGTAAACCAAAATGGAAAAGTTTGTCAAACAATTTTTTTGTGTCAGAAAGTGTTAGAATGCAACGATTATTAAGCTGTAAATATATATCAAAAGCTACAGAATATGTTAAAAAACAAAGTTTTTTCACAGTCATAGGATGGGAGAGAAAAACGTGAACAGTCTGTCAGGGACTTACAGGTATGATAAAATTGTTCTTTCTGATCTAGAACAATATCGTTAGAATGTTCGTATTCACTTAGTATGTCTCATGACTTCGAATAACAACCTATCGCATTGATTTCAAAAGTATGCACTACAGCGCCGTCTTTGTTAAAAGGTTATGCTAATGACCGACTACCTTTTTGGAAAGCAAAATTTTGTATTGTCTATTATTGACAGTTGCATGACCCGATTTGATACTTCTGCAGAAGTATGTGTGTTCGCATGTTTCAAAGATTATTTTGTTGATTCAAAACCAAATTACAACTAAGTAAAGCTTAAACTTGTAGTGTCTACTATTTTCAGTTTCATTACCCGATTTAAGATTTCTGCAAAATTGTGTGTTCTGGTGTTCCAAAGATAATTTTTACATTCAAAACAGTGAAGCAAAATTATCAAGAAAGTACCGAAGGATGTATTCATATCGAGCTAGCTAAACCATGTAAAACATTCCCTGGGATACCTCTGATCCCCGAGTTTCACAAAATGCTGCACAAGTTCGTAGATTCGTTGTCAGCAAAATAAGTAGCTAATCTCTGTTCAGTGTTCTCTACACATTTTATTTGCTTTGGTTTAATAAATTTATAAGCTGTACATCTTTTGTTTATCATAAACAGTGTACATTTACTAGACAAAATCCATCTACATGTATATTTTTATTGTTCGTTGTCGGAAATATCTTTATGAGTAATAAGCCTAGCTGATAAGAAGCTGGAGAGAGGATTTAAGAATAGGTACAGACTCAAATGTGACGTTCTTCAACAGCCAATAAGAGGCCTCTAGGTTTTTATAGATAACGACTGAGTAAGAGTCTATCCATAAATAACGACTGAGTAAGAGTCTAATTATCTAAATTATCCGTTCCGTCTGGAACGTGATCTTTGCTTTACATCACTGTTAACCGGTGTTCAGGTAGAAAGCTCAAGTTTGGTCGATTATAATATGTCGGTCATCAGGATGACCGACAATAATCAAGTAATAGTTGCATAGTAATAATATATTATGACCCATAATTCGTCCAGAAAATTCTCTCTCTAGCTGCTTATAAACAAGGCCTATTCATCACAATAGTTCATGATAAACCTTGTCATGGATATAGCATGATCAGTAAATATGCACCATTTGTGATAAAGATTAGAAGAGGTACAGCTAATATTTTATTAAACCAGCAACTTAAAGGTGTAAACAGCGCACTGAACTGACATGATATGGCAAACATTGTGCAGCACTTGTGCAGCTCGAAGGTTTAACATTTCTCAGTAACGTAGGCATTCCAAACATATGAATGGCAATAAATCAGTGACCAGGTTAAGGTGGTATCATTTGTCACAATATACTTTTAAAGTTGGGGGAGGGGGGGGGGGAGTGTGGTTTCCTATTTTCATAAAATTTCATGTTATTTAATAATTATAAATCTTGTTATTACTTCAGATATCAATTATAGGGCATATTTAATGTAACAGGTCAATCAGGAATTATAAACAATTAGAAATATGAAACAATTTCTCTCACTGAGTGTAGCCTTATTGCCGGGAGTCCAAACTTCCAAATTATCCACTATAGTATTAAACTACAGTCACAGGAAGGTTGTCTATATCAAGGTTAACAATGTCTTAGAATTTAGTTCAATAAACTTTACTAGAACAATAGTTATAAACAATGCAAACATGAACGTCAAATTTTCCTTTTGTAGTCACTGGGAGAAACATGTTTTGCTATTGTTCTAGTAAAGTTTATTGAACTAAATTCTAAGACATTGTTAACCGTGATATAGACGACCTTCCTGTGACTGTAGTTTCATACTATAGTGGATAATTTGGAAGTTTGGACTCCCGGCAATAAGGCTACACTCAGTGAGAGAAATTGTTTCATATTTCTATTTTTTTATAATTATTGATTGACCTGTAACATTTATATGCCCTATAAATGATATCTGAAGTAATAAGAATATTTTTAATTATTAAATAACATGAAATTTTATGAAAATAGGAAACCACACTCCCCCTCCCCCCCAACTTTAACAGTATATGGTGACAAATGATACCACCTTAAGTGCCATCAATTGCTATCAGCAACCCAGTTGGGATAATGGTAAACATGCATCTGTAATACGACTCCGAGTTCATTGTATTGTTTAAATCTTACACTAACTGGTGTTGTTTATCTCCAGCAGCACATACTTTACTTGAATACCTGGGGAATATCGCCTATATTTAAACCTCAAGGAAAGATAACTGAAGCTTGCTAAGGATTCTCTGGCGGTTTTAGGTTATAGACCACTAAATATTGGTGATCAGACCTCTAAATAATTTTGTGCAGGAATTTGCGGACTAGTTACAGGAAGTCAAGCCTGATTGGTAGAAAATGAAAATAAATATTTTTAAAAGAAAATTATTTTGAGAAAATATAATGATTTTGTAGTAATTTGAATACAAATAATATGAAATTGATAATGAAAAAAAAGTGAAATTCAACTTTAAAAATAGCTATCATTTTTGACAGAATGTAAACAAAAGTTCCGCAGAGACTAGGGTGATACACTTCTGGCTAAAATGCCGAAAAAGTTTATCGGTCATGCTATGGTGAATTGGTATTTTATGGTGTGTCTAGGTTGGTTCTCTTGAGAATTGTATGATTTTAAGGGCTTGACCCAATAGTAAATTCAGAAATTGATGAAAGGTTATAATGGAAGTCTATGGAAATTGAATTAGTAGTCTATAACCTATAGCCGCCAGACAAAATTGGTTTACTACTGTCGCTGTCTGCTGAAAGTACAGACATGCGCAGTGAAACAGTCAACTGTCGCTGTCTGCTGAAAGTACAGACATGCGCAGTGAAACAGTCAATTGCTCAGCCTGCCTGTCAGAATCGTAATCATCTAACGTAGCTACAACATTGGCATACTGTGCCTGAAACACAAACAGCAACAAGACTGGTGAAAACATAATAGTTTTTTATTTTCAATTAGATATTAAAATTTATGTTTAATAATTTTACAGAGAAAAGTTCACATAAGCATTTTCTTTGTTTGTTTTTTTTTAAATTTTACTACATATAGAAAATTATTATTGCATGGGGCAAAACGTGTAGATCCAGATCAGCTGGCATCAACTCTGATCAGGATCTACAATGTTCACTTTGAGATTCATTAGGAAGTGACCAATGTAGATTCAGATCAGACTGCATTAATGTGCCAGCTGATATGGATCTAACTGGCATATGTTTTGTAAATAATTAATCCAGTGCATGACATTTTAGAATTGAATTTCGTGTTTGTGCTTTTCATCAGTGTATGAACTGTAACACTGTTTACACCTCATTTGCATAAAACTTTAAGTTCAAACATCGATGAAACACAGAAAAAAACTGAATTTAAATTCTAAAAATTACAACCTTCAACAACTTATTATGGTATTTCTCATTTATTGATTAAGTAATTATGATAATTTTGTATAATTTTGTGCATACTTATACCAATGCCTAAATATGGAGCTGCTTCACAGAGAAATGAATTGCATTCGCATGACCCTGAAAATCCATTTAAATATGTGCTTTTCGAGAAAACATTACAAGGTTGTAATTAATACTTTGTTAATTATTCATTAGATGTATATTTCCTTGAAAAAAAAAAAACTTAAACCAAAGTATTTCGACAAAAATGGGTAGATCTTCATACTGGAACATTTGTTTTGATACTGCATAACACTGAAAGAAGTGTTGTTTAATTACTACTTATGTAGGAATGTTTATCTTTAAAATAACTCCAACTATATGCTGTAAACACTCACACACTGACACATCTTACATTACATGTATGATAAGCATAAATATGTAGGGATGTTTATCTTTAAAATAAATCCAACGATATACTGTAAACACTCACACACTGACACATCTTACATTACATGTATGAAAAGCATAGATCTAGATAAGCCAGCATATCCGTTATATTTTACCAGCATCAACACTGATCTATGATAAGATAATTTCTGACCATGAATGTAACAGAAAAGATCAAGATAAGACAGCATAGATATGCCATCTGATCAACACTTGTAGCTCATGCACAAAAAGTCATATCTATGGAATTAACAAATTTGCTGATCTGGATCAACACAATCTGGTGCTTCATGGAATTAAAGTGTCATGTTAGTGCAATGATGTCGAAGTAACATTAAAATAAGGAGTTAAACCATGTTTGCACTAAGGTAACGAAAAGTGAGGGAATAGGTTAACATTTAGTTTCTTAACACGCCAAAACTTCACTCTAATTCCCGGTAAAAATAACATTAAGAGGTCGCAAACATTGCAAATGGCGAAAAGTGGCTAAAATTTCAAAAATGAATTTTGGTGGAAATACTTATTGGCGCCTAGATTTTAGTAAAGAAATGTATTTAGCTATGGACGTAGTTAATGTTTGCAAGCTCAATTTAGTCTAATTCATATTCTAATTACCAAGCACATACTTAAACAAAAAAAACCCGTTTGCATGAGAACTCTGAAATTCATGGACAATATACCAAAGCAACTCATACCTGAAATAAGCATATGCTGGTCTACAATAATAAGTGCCAATTCGTCAAAATAATGTTCGGGTTTTCAGGAAATTCAAGGAAAACTTACTTCCGGGTTTCTACTTTCAGTTTCAGTTTGAAGTCAAAATGTACTTCTTAAAATTTCTGACATCATTTTGACAGATGACCGCAAAGTATTGTAAATAAGTGTTTACGTGATACCTATATCATCTTTCTAGATGTTTTAAACAGCCATTCCAGACTTCTTGAGCAAACGGTATTTTTTTTTGTGTGTGTGTGTCTGTTCTATGTGAATAAAGCATTTTTTTCAAACAACTTGAGCATCCAAACTTAAATACTGCCTCTCGACACTATATTTCTTCACTTTTATTGGTCTGCCAGTGAGAATTAATGTCGAGTTTTGAAAAGGTACATCAAAGTGTTTGACTTCAAACCGAAAGTAGAAACCCGGAAGTAAGTTTTCCTTGAATTTCTTGAAAACCGTAACATTATTTTGACTAATTGGCACTAAATATTGTAGACCAGCATATACTTATTTCAGGTATGAGTTGTTTTGGTATATAGTCCATGAATTTCAGAGTTCTCATGCAAACGGTTTTTCTTTTGTTTTAGCATGTGCTTTGTAATTAGAACATGAATTAGACTAAATTGAGCTTGCAAACATTAACTACATCCTTAGCTAAATACATTTCTTTACTAAAATCTAGGTGGCAACAGGTATTTCCCCCAAAATTCATTTTTGAAATTTTAGCCACTTTTCGCAATTTGCAATGTTTGCGACGCCTTAACAAACAAGCTCGGGACTATTAGTTACAGAGATGGGGCGAATTACTTTTAAAAGTAATGCATTAAATTAGCATTATTTGCCAAATTTGTGCATTAAATTAAATTAGCATTACTATATTTTGAGAAAGTAATGCATTAAATTAACATTATTTCAAAAAGTAATGCATTAAATTAAGCATTATTTTACAAGTGAACTGACAAAAAAAATAAAAAGTCAACTGTCAGTATATGTACAAAATGGATCATCTCCCAAAAAAATCACCCCAAAGTATAATATACAAAGTATCAGTCTGAAATGAAGATCTAAAGTGACACGTCAAGAACTTACAACAAAACTATTCTCAGTATATATAGATTAATACAGGTTAAGCTTTTTTACACACTTTAGTTATCTTTGACTTATTGCTGTTTTCACACATTTAGAGTGTTGTATTGACAAAGGACTACACTGTCAACTTATCTAATTAAATCATTTTGTCACCTGCATCTGCATTATATGCTGATTTCCTGAAATCTGACATAGTCTCTAATATTTTACAATGACACTGATTCAGTAAAGTATAATTTGGATAAATGGTTAGAAATGGTTAGAAAAATAACTTCATTTGATTGTGAAAGTATGAGTTTTTTGCAAGGTTTAATTTAATTTCCATGCTATTTTATTTCAGAACAACATTTTTGGTATTTTGCACTGAACTTCAAATTTCTATCAGTAACATTTTCAGGAATATTTAAGTGTTTGACAATTGGAGGGAAATATCTTGTCCCAATGAATGTGTACACTAAAACAATTTAAAATAAAATAAAAGTGCTGTATTTGTTGACAGAGCTTTATAGATCACTGGCTATTGATTCGTTTTCAATTTAGCATTTTCTTAAGACAACTAAGCTTAATATCTCATTGCTTAATCATAAAAAATGTTCAAACTTTACAACATTTTGATGAAAAGACTTCACTTATAGTCTGTATCTTGTTTTACCAATAGTAAACACATGTCAAAATACTTATGTTTTTTCTCTTGCTATAAATAAGATATGTAATAGACTTATAACATATTAAATATTTCGAGTATCATTGCATAAAAAGGTTACTGTTAATATAAATATAATTTAATAAAACGAATCAACAAAATCCAATAGTAAACAAAATCCAATTAATGCTCAATAATGCTAAGCATTACAGCATTTTGGCATAGGTAATGCATTAAATTAGCATTAAACTAATGCTAAATCTGTTGCATTAATCATTACCTTGCATTACTGACAAAAAGTAATGCATTATTAATGCATTAGCATTAAAATTTAATTCGCCCCATGTCTGATTAGTTAAAATTTCCATATCGCTTTGGAACAAAGTAACAGAACCTTTTTAAAGCTGGCGGATGAGCTGAGACAAGCGTAAATACTGGCAGTCTTCTTCATTGAAGGCATCCTAGCTATAGTGGCGGGCTTTTATTCTTCGTCTGTCTATGGGTATTGAAAAATAATCCTACATAATATTACATGGGGATTTAAAAAAAATAATTTTCTGTCAGTGCCTTTTGCTATTTGATGACCACATAAAGTCTCACTGTACACAGTCTGTACTGTTATTCTGTAATAAGTAAATGATCTGTTATTGATGTCATGTGATGATGAAAATGGTAATTAGGGTTAGCCTGGCAACCAGTTTGAGAGTTGTCCAGGCTAGCTTAGTTCGTAGTGCGCTTGGAATTACATGGCTACACATCTTCGTCAAACAGTATGGGTTTGATTTCCAGTAGGAAATATCAATTGCAGATTGAGAATATAAGCATACATTAATATTCGAATAGTGAGAAAAGACAAATGGAGTAGTCAGTCTTAATATAATATGAGAACCTGTAGGGACAAGTGAGGTTGGTGCACCCTAAAATCTGGTTTAAACCCCAGTGGCAAATTCTTTTGCAACTGACAGTTTCAAGGCGGTTACCCCTTGGATTATCATGTTTGTTAATTGTTTGTGGTGTCTGTTTTGAAACTATTCATTTTATAAACCGTGCACTCTCTCTTTCTCACTTCTTCTTGGGTCTGTGTGGCTGTATGTTCTGAATGTGGCGATTTCTAATATGTATATTTCACTTTTTAACAGTCATTTTCTTTCTTAATTGGACATAATGGAAACGAAGCCGGGACGGTCATAAAATACGATGGAATTACTGGTTTGGCACGAGTTCAATGGGATTTTGACGGCTCAAGTAATAGTTACAGATATGGTGCCGAAGACAGCTACGATCTAAGGATCCTGTAGATACGTTTCAAGGAATACCATACACTGTATTTTTGACACTTTCGGTATGAATTTTATCTGGAGCGTCAAGAGAACGTTTGTCTCATAGTCCATACGTGAAAAAATGACGTCATTGTGATTGGAGACCAGTCTCAAATCTTAAGCATCAGATTGGCTGAAATGCTCCGTGGTTTTCGCTAAATTACATCTCAAGTATATATATATAAAGAATTTGATTTTTGGGATTTGTTTTTATAAGTATATGCTAAACCACAACTTCAATACAGGAACTTTTGTTTTATTTTATTTAACGCTTCTTCACGGGTAACACTGAATATCAAAATACACTTTTTACCAAAATATACCAAAATAAGCTTTGACTTTAAATTGAAAATAAAGCATTATTTGCTGTACTATTTAGTTGATATTATGTTTAAATATTAGTATATGAAACAAATGCCAAAGATTCATTTTAATAGACACAAGTTTCTAAGAATGTCATGACAACTACACAAACGTCGACAAGACTGTGTTAAGTTATAATGTTTTTCTAAGTTATTTAAGTTATTAATTAAAACCTTTTTCTGTATACTTCTGTATTTTTCGGTAAAAAAGTGTATTTCGGTATTCAGTCCTACCAATAAGCGGTAAAAGAGGAGTTGATGCCACAAATTTTTATTACTGATATAAACAAAGGGCCAGAACTCGTAAATGGTCGCAGGAAAAATATTTTCTTACAATAATATACATATCTGCTTGATCATCTGTACAAGTTTGAAAGAAATCAGCCCGATTGTTAATGAGTTGATGCCACAAAATTTTATTACCGAAATTGTTTAACAAAGGGCCATAACTCTGGTAAAATGGTCTCAGGAAAAAATTATTTCTTCACGATCATCTACACATCCTGTTTGATATTCTGTGCAAGTTTGAAAGAAATCCGCCTGATAGTTAATAGGAGTCGATGCCACAAGATTTGGAAGACGTATGCCCTGACTGATGTCCGGATGCCCAGACGAGTGCAACTCTTTATACCTTCCACTTTGTATAATTATAAAATTATAACTCTGAATAGTCTAGGATTTTAGAGCAAGTAAGTATCACATAAAGCAAACACAAATTTAATGCACTTTACTTCTCAAAATACGGCATCATGTAAAGAAACACATGACAAATTAATTTTCATTAAAACATTTTTACAAAGCACTACTCGGTCTGGAAATCACAAAATATAACAGATGTATTGTACAAAGTCGGTAATACTATACACAATTTGCTTTTATTCAGATAGGAAATAGACAAACTGTTTTCATACATATACATGTAACGACAAAAATATTTCATTCATGAATTATTTATCACGCATTACCAAGCCTCATGATCATTCAAAATTTTATTATTTATGAAGATCAGAAATTGTTTGTAGATTGCCATTGACCGTCACTAATTTGGTAAATTACAATATAAGTGATAAAGTCAATTTTAAATATTTTGAACAAAGGGGCAATCATCATGGGACCTGATCAATTTGTTACAAAATGCAGATCAAACTTACAAAGGCAATTTTTAAACTTTAAGAAAGTCGATATATAAATATTTTCACCCGCAGATAAATAATAATGTAACAAAATCATTTGTTTATATATTAAGTGTTGTACAAAAGTAATGTTAACATGTACATTTCTTGAGGTGAAAACGAAAAGGTTCTATCTGTTTTGTACTTAATATCACTTACAACCATTCTGTTTTCACCTCACGAATTTTTAAAATCACTTGCAACAAATCCACATTTTTTAAAGAACAATACACTTGGCCTGCAATGACAAGGCCAAATTTAATCCATGTAAGGCATCCTGTCTACACTGTTATACTTGTTTTTTCAACATGCATCAAAATTATCCAAACATTTTTTCATCATTTATTTTACTAATACTCAAATGAACATATGAAGTGGAAATAAAACTAAAACTGGAATCTGTTTTCAAATGTTACCAGAATTGAGACTGCAAATTTCAACTTGTCAAATGTTTGAAGTAACAGAGGCTATGTTATTCTGACCTATATTATTTTTGTGCAATTAAATATGTTTACTGGATAAGTAATTATTTTTCGATGACTAATTTGATATTTCCATTGAACAATTCACCCCATGGCAAATTGCTGTTAAACCATTGAAGAACAGTTTATAACCAAATCAGCCAGCCCATTCATGATGTCTGATCAGCATCTACACTGTTTGCTTCTTGGCCAGAATAAATGTTCATGATGAATCAAAATGCAAATGGTATAAATCCTACTCACATGGCATGTGATTTAATATCTAACATGAACAAAATCATAGTATGACATTTTCACATGAACAGTATACGTGTACATGATTTCAAGAAAACTCTCTTCAAATTAAAAAAAATTTTAACTTAAAGACGATCAGTCTCTTATCTTGATTTTTAAAATTGTGGTGCTGATAACAGACCCAACTGCCATTGTGTAAAAACTAGCTGGCTGCCATTTTGGTAAAGATTGTTATGATGTGTAACTGTTACAAAAAACATGTCAACTCAATACAGTACCTATAAATAAGCTGAAGCAAAGTTGGTACCTTTTAACCAATATCAGTATCAAAATTCACTAAGATTTTTGTCAATCTAAATCAATTATTATTGTAAGACCAGATTAATTTTTGCTTTAAGCATTCCTGCAAATGGCAAATTCTGACACATTAAATTGTGTCATTAAATATGTTTACTGTGTAACTACTTATTTTACGATGATCAATTTGTTGTTTTTATTTAACCCTTTACCCCATAAGATATCTAAACAAATACTCTTCCAGCAATCTATAAGGTCTCGAACTATTAGAAAGAAAATCTACAAAAAAGTGTAACCTTTGTGCTAAATTAAGACTTCAGATATGCCAAACAGTATAAAAAAATCATCACTGGTACTTTTAATATCTGATTTTCAACATAATTTCTCATCTTCTGGCAACAAAAAAATTAACGCAGTATATTTACATAACTTTTCAATGTCTTCATTTGTCTTTTAAAGAAAAATCAGCAATTTTCCATCTTGCAAACTTACTAGTAACTGTGCCCAAGATCATAAAACTAAATCTGGAGATCAGTCTCAAATCTCAAGCATCTGATTGGCTGAAATGGCGACAAGTCGCCATTTCAGCCAATCAGATCCTTGAGATTTGAGACTGATCTCAAAACTTAGTTTTATGATCTTGGGCCCTGGTAACATTTATGAAATATCAATATTAAAACCCTTTTTTATTCCGTTACTCCATAATTATATACACCTTGTTACGCATGTGCAACCAATGTAGATCCAGATCAGCCAGCACATCTGTGCTGTCTGATCTGGATCTGAACTGAATGCAGCTTGGTCAGATAACCTAAAAAATTTAAAGCAGAGTGTAGATCCTGATCAGATAGCAAAGATGTGCAAGCTGATCTGGATCTACACTATTCACCCATGCAATAAAGGTTTATGTATGGAGTAAAGGCTTAAGGCATCATACTTATACTTTGTATTCATAGGGTCTGGTATTTTGTCTCTTCAATTACGTAATTGGCCAAAATAATGTTTGTTTGATCCATAACATATGAGTAATGTTAAAAATGAAAGACGTTCTTATTTCAACTTTTCCGAGAACTAGCACATTTGTCTCGTCAATTAGCGGCAACTTTATTTCCGTGTGTGTCATCTTCGTTGAGCACAAGCTAATGTTCGATTTGTTCGGGCTGGAACAAGAAACTTTATTTCCGTGTAGGTCGTCTTCGTGATGCACGGGCCATTGTCCGGTTTGTTCGAGGAGGAGCACTTCCCATGGCAAACGTCCCAGGGGTTGAACTTGTAGATCCAAAACCAGGTGTACCACTTGGGGTTGCATCTGCAATTGTGAAAATGAAAATATTACAGTAATGAAACTCATGTGAATGCCTGAAACTGTCTAGTGATTTTATGTCATTTTATTTCATTAACCAATCTCATTACAATCATTTTTTACTTCTAGGAGATTGTTTATAACCAATAAAGCAATACACTTAACTCACAAAGTAGCTTTGTGAAAATATGGAATAAAACCTTGTTAACAACCGTGATACACTATTGTGTATGATATTTTATGGGAGGGAACTTAATAAGAACAAGGTATTTGCATCACTGTTTGATGTTACGTGAAAGGTTACAATGTACATTTACAGAAGCATCCCTAAAAAGTACAATGTTTTCACTCTACTTGAACCAACTGCATAACTTAATAACAAAATTTAAATAATTTCTTTATATGAACCACACAGTTATCAAACCTTAAGAAAGAGACACACCAGTAAACATTGCAGAGTAAAGGAGAGTAATAAGTCGAAACATTCGTAAAAAGAGTTAAGTGTAAATCTGTGTCAGCTGTAATATCCTAGACACCTTTTCACACAGTGATTTGTAATATATTCTCAAATTTATAACTTAAGTACAGACCAGTCTAATCCAGTCTACTCTGTTCCACATCCATTAAAAACTAATTATGACACTTTATTCAATCATTAAAGGACCACAATTTCAAGAAAAGAGAGTATAAAAACCAATTGTGCAGATATTCTTAAAGATAAATTTTTAAAAGGGAAATTTATCAATTATGAAAGATTAGGTATAATGATCATGAAAAGGACCAATAGCCGATTAAGAAATACAGTTAATCCTCAATACATAATAGTGACCTTCCCTGGGTAGCAAAAGGTAAGTAACTCTTAACAACATTTCCCTGAAAGCCATGGACATATCTAACTAGAAATTGCATCAATGGGAAAATCATTATGGACCCTGAAATTAACTAGTAAAATGACACATCGTTTAATTTAACTGCAAAAGCTTCATTACTGCGGGTTCTGTTGCATAGCTTTCATGTTTCTAACTTCCTTTAAAGTTTTCAGAAAAGAAGCAAAAGACAATGATTTTTTAATGAATAAACTGCAGAAACATGGCGTACCTTTCAGATTACTTATGCATTTCATGGAATTAGAGTATCTGTGGCAAATGTTATAAACATGAAAGTATTAAAATGACTTTATTGGAAATAAAATAAATACAATGTAAGAAGCAACTCTACTCTTTCTTTAGGTAAACAGAAGAAAAAAGGTGCCTGTTTCATATTTCTTAAGCATTCCTTAGGTTGATTATATCTGCGGCAAAGGTTACTGTTGCTATTAATGATTTTATAGAAAATAGTATGAATACTTTTTGACAGATGACGAGTAAACAGAAGAAATGAGGCACAGATGAGATCTCTGACTACTGGTGCATTCCATGTGATATTAATTATATATGTTGCAAACTTAAGGTTACAGTTATGAAATGACTTTATAGGATATAAAATGAATGCTATATAAGTAGCGACTCTACGCTTTCTTTGGGTAAACACTAAACAGAAAATACAAAGCACAGCTTTCTGACTACTTGTGCATTTTATCGAATGGGTATATGTGAGAATGTACAGGAGAATGGAAACAAAATCAGAGTAAAAAAGTACTAAAGTGTTTTATATATTAGGCAAGGGGTTTAAGTTACAAATTTTGAAATGTTGAATATTATCTTATAAGAAAGTAGAGGAAAAAAAAACTTTTAAAGCCACCGAACACAATAAATACTGCATGCTCAGTTTGATTGAGCCTTTCATGAGCAGTAATGGAAGTGCATTATTGTCCATACCGTCTAGCACTCAGTTGAGTGCAACTGAATGTTTACAGAAATTTAAGTATAATGCCTAATGGCCTTCAAGGACTATATAATTGATTACAGCACTGACTGAATGTATGGGGAGACCCTTTAGAAGATAAATTTTCCGAGGTGGAAGGAATTGTTTGAACTTAAGTTACTTTGTAAGTACTACTAGGTAAAAACTTTAAGTTGGTATTTGGAAAGTAATATAATGAGTTCCAATCACAAAATACCGCTTAAATCTTCAGTTAAAACATTTGAGACAATCAAAAACACATGTATACAGCACTTTGGGTAAGTCCTGGCTTATACATTTGAAACTATTATGTAGTGCTTGCATGCTAACCAGGCACTCAAACTCTTATATGATATGATAGACTAAGAGATTTTAACCTCAAGTCAACAAAGGCTCGGCGTGTTACTGTTTCCTAAACATAAATCTTGATATTCAACAACCAAAAAAATCCATTGTTTGGTACATTGAAATTCTTTGACAAATTATGTCTAATAAATCGGATGATGGAACCTGATTTTAATGCCAGAACCTTCACTAAAAAGGGGGAATTTATACGTATATAATTAAATTTGTTTCTATAGTAGTTGTACAAGTAAAATCTGGCAAGATATTAAACCCACATACTAATAGTGTACAAAATATTGTAACTTTGAATTAGTAAGTATAACATGCATAATATTAATAATCCTTATAAATTTATGTTTATTATTTATGAATATGAAAACTCTAAAGTTTATAATTTACTTAGGTAAATGTCATTTCAACATATGAAAAACAAGTTGTTTCTTTAACAACAAAATTAAATAACAAACATATAGTAAGCATGTCCAGTACACAAGTACAGTTCAATCACAACTTTATCAGAGTTTTCAGTCATTGTCAACAATCAGCTTAAAAACGATTACCAAAAAAAGGTGGGGGACTTCTACTTCATTTAGTAAGGAGAGCTAATATGAAACGATAAGACATATTGTGCACAAATTATAAACATAATGTAAGAAATTAATTCTTGGCAGATACAAGCGGAAGCTAAACACCCCAGCCCTCCAGTTATACATTACCCATAGAGCCGAAGTTAAATACTGGAACGCTACTGGCTGCCACTAGAAATAATACCACAACATCAAATGTGTGCAAAATCTAAGATATATAGAACAACACCAAAATAACAGCATGCTTTGTCCATAAGTACATGATTTATTATTCTACTCAAAATGTGTTAAGGTCCACATAAATTTGTATTTTGTAAGTGTTTCCGCTTAGATAATTTTGCACTGGTTTTTCAGTTCAATAATTCAATTCTGATGACTAATTCATTAGTTTTATCAAATGAAAAATACAAACGAAACTTTATATAGCATACACTGTTCAAAATGTTAACCTGACATATAATAATTACTGACTACAAAAGTGGTCCTTTCGATCATTATCACTTAATTTTATATTGTTGACATTCAGTACTAATGAGATCTAAATCTGGAGATCAGTCTCAAATCTCAACCATCTGAATGGCTGAAATGGCGACCAGTCGCCATTTCAGCCAATCAGATCCTTGAGATTTGAGACTGATCTCAAAACTAAGTTTTATGATCTTGGGCCCTAGACTAAATCAAATATAGGGTTATCTAAAAAGTACAATATTTACAAATTTTGTAAATATCAATTTTGTGTGATTGGTAAGATAGTTAACACCAATCAGATGCTCTTGAGTGTTGACTAATATGTGGTCCAGTCCATAACGCTATTTGAACACTCAAATGCATGAACAACATTTAGAACACAAGATAGTAAACAATAATAAAATCACATTTTACGGAACTTATCCACAAAAATCAATGTACTTACTGAAATTAAAACCGCCAGCGTTAGCAGCACCACCTGGATTCGTGGAAGCGCTGAAATCAAATCCCTTAGAAGCAGAGCTGTTGTTATTTGATTGTCCAAAACTGAACATGGCCCCGGTCTGGGCTTTAGGGGTCATATCATTAGACATTTGACCAAATGCTGCACCAGTCTGCTTTGCTGGAGTTACCTGCCCTTGACCAAATGGATTCACATTAGGTGCAGGTGCACCGAAGTTGAATGTACCTGCAATATATAAAAAATTCTTTTACACTGCAGAAATTATGTAGAACGTTGTAATTCATTCAGATTTATTAGTATGTCGTATGTAAGTACATGTATTCATGTAGTGTAATTGGTATGTAATCAGTATATTATTCGTGAAATTTATGTAAGAATGTTGTATGTGAACATTAAAACAAGAGGGTCCATGGGACCCTGGGTCGCTCACCTGTCAACAACTGCTCAATGGTTGCAAGAGTTGTGTGCAAGTTTGATAAAATCAAGTCAAAAATTTAGAAAAAAATTAAGCTGCTATTGTGGAGAAAATGTAACTAGATGATGCTCTATACCAAATATCTAAGCTCTAGGCCTTACGGTTTCAGAAAAGAAGATTTTTAAAGATTTGCTATATAACACTATGCAATAAAACTAGTGACCCCTGGGGCGGAGCCATTTACGACCCCAGGAGAATAATTTGAACAACTTTTGTAGAGGACCACTACATGATGACACATACCAAATACCAAGGTTCTAGGCCTTGTGGTTTTAGAGAAGGAGATTTTTTTAAGTTTTCCCTATATAAGTCTATGTAAAACAAGTGACCCCTGAGGTGGGGCCATTTTTGACCCCAGGGGGATAGTTTGAACAATTTTGGTAGAGGACCACTAGATGATGCTGTATATCAAATATTAAGGCTCTAGGCCTTGTGGTTTTAAAGAAGATTTTCATGTGCTTCCTATACACTGCAGACTCTTTATAACGCGGTATTGCGGGTCCATCATCCCGACCGCGTTAATAAGTGAAACCGCGTTATTTTTTCCCGCGCAAAATACATGTCCCGATTTTCCCGCGAAAAATACATGACCCGATTTTCCCGCGCAAATATACTACCTATTACACAACTAACGAGATTATGCATAATTCCGATTAACGTCATGATTCCCCACACTGTACTCGACAAGTAATATTTCTTACAAGACATACAATTACCAAATTTCAAATAAAAAAGCAAAACGGCAAGAGACTGACTAATAACACCAAGATCAAAATCGGATCGGCCTTTTAAATTGTTGTAATGGAATTAAAGACCGTATATCTAGTTTGTTTAGATGCCTGCAGAAATATTTGATTTTTTTATGACACAAACTCTGACATTTACGAACGTAAATGTAAAATAAATATTAAAACACTAACCAACGTGAACATATTCCATAATATATAAATTACATCCTAATTTTATCTCCAGTATAATATTTCAGTATTACTGCATCATCAACCAACTTAAACCAGCTAAAAAATGTCAAATGTCACGTACACACTTCTTGCAGATCAAACGATTTCATAGCAGAGCCGACAAAACATCACAGTCTCGATACAAGCCGACATTTTTCTTTGAAGTCGCATTTCATTGACAGATATTATCGCTGTTTACCTCCATAGTAAAAAAATGCAACATCCATGAAATTAACAGGAAGGCGGATCAAAGCAAAATGTACATCAATGAACTACCGACAGGTTTAAAACATGATTGGGAATATTTCTGTTTCTTTCTGAATTGTGCGGATTATGTGATAATTATAGAGACAATCGAATTCAGTAATGGATCAATGATAAACAGTAAGTAAGCATTCACAAGTTTGCCTCGGGCTGATATCTGTCACTGGGAAAGGTGTTAAAACACCGTTGTTTTAGGGATAAAATGTGTGCGTCACTTATATACATGTTACAATTGTGACTTCCGGTTTCGATTTATTTGCCGTTTTACGATCAAAAATGACTTCCGGTTTCGATTTTTTGCCGTTTCATGGTAAAAAATGGACTTAGAAAAAAATAGGGGATCCACGGGACGACCGCTTTATAATGGAGCGCGGATCTAAACGAAGCGCGTTATAAAGAGTCCGCAGTATAACTATATGTAAACCAAGAGAACCCTAGGGCATGGTCGATTTTGGCCCAGGGGACATAATTTGAACAAATTTAGTAGACATCCATTAGACAATGCTACTTACCAAATATCTAAGCTGTACGCATTGTGGTTTGTGAGAAGAAGATTTTTAAAGATTTCCTATATAAGTCTATGTAAAATGAAGTGACCCCTGGGGCGGGGCCAATTTTGACCCCAGGGAAGTAATTTGAACAATCTTTGTAGAGTTCCACTAGAGGGTGCTAAATGCCAAATATCTAAGCTCTAGGCCTTGTGGTTTCAGACAAGAAGATTTTTAAAGTTTTTCCTTTAGGTTGCCATGGCAACCAGAGTTCTGCATGGAATTGATTTCTTTGAACAAATTTGGAAGAGCTTCAGGCAAGGAACATCTGTGGCAAGTTTCATCAATTTTGGCCCAGGGGTTTAAGAGGAGATGTCGTTTAAAAGTAAAAGTTTACGGATGGACGGACGACAGACGGACGGACGCCGGACAAATTGCGATCACAAAAGCTCACCTTGTCACTAAGTGACAGGTGAGCTAAAAAAGGTATAAGTATGTAGTATTTATGTAGCATTATGGGTTATCATTATATTTTGCATATGAATAAAATTTGCTAATTTTGCACTAAGGTAAATGCCTAAATTTAGAATAGATTCATAAAGATTAAAATTCATTTCTGTATTAGACACAACTCTGATCAGGCACTATTAAACTTGTGAAAGTGCTTTCTTGAACTTACAATTCTGGATATGTAATATTATTAATAAACAGAAAATATAATTGTTTACAATTAATTCACATTTTTCCAGATGAATTTGCAATGAAATCAAGAAATACTATTCGACTTACATGTTGTTTTCGAAACAGGCAATAGGACATAATACCAACGATATGTGTTTTGTACTATAAAAGTTAATTTCAAAAAGTTCATATTATACTTTAAAATTTTTACCGGTGTTTGTTGAAGAATCTGGCACAGTGTTGAAGACTGGCATCGAGTGAGATTTTGCAAAGCCAGTTCCAGCACCGCCTCCAGAACCAAATGCCCCTCCAAATGCTGGAGTAGCTGGTTTTTGATTGGCTGATGCACCAAAAGTGGGAGTGGCTGATGCACCAAAGGTGGGAGTGGCTGATCCAAAACCAGTAGTCTGATTGGTTGATGCACCAAAACTGGGAGTTGCTGATCCAAATGCTGTCTGATTGGCTGTAGCTCCAAAAGCTGGAGGCTGATTGGCTGAACCAAACACAGAAGTCTGGTTGGAAGAACCAAAAGCTGGAGGATTAGTAGCACCAAATGCTGGTGTTTGACTGCTCGAGCCAAAGGCTGGGTCCTGACTTGTTGTTCCAAATACAGATCCTGTCTGTGCAGCAGGTGTACCTGCCAAAGAGAAAAGAAAATTGAATAAATTCTAAAATTTTATACTCATTTGATTATTATAATAGTCATATTTAGCTCTATTTTTACTTACAAAGTTTGTACTTGTCATATTTGAAACTTTCATAATTTTTCATTATACCTTGACAGTTCAAGCATATATAAGATTCTAATTTCTTGAAAAAGCAAACTTAACTTTGCATTTTAACATTTTCTTGTTAACAGTTATGTCATAAATTTAATTAGGTGATGTCATGGTGGATTTGTTTGGAAAAGATCGAAAAGTTCCATTGAAGTCAGGATTTTTTTTAAAGCTTTCATCACTGGGTATAAAAGAAAATCAATTTCTAACAAAGATAACACTGTATATAGGAACTTTGATAACAAGACTGGGTATGAAATTTACCAAAAGCTGGTGCAGCTGTATTTGGAGCTCCTCCAAACTGAAACAGTCCTGATGCAGGCTGACTGCTCCCTGTAGTAGAAGCTGTAGACCCCACACCAAAACAAAATGGAGCAGAACTCCCTGCTGTTGTATTTGTAGACCCCGTGTTAATAGAAAATTGTGCAGTTGTTTTTGTGGCTCCAAAACTGAAAGGGGTACTTGAAGGGGTTGAAGAGGCACCAAATGGGGTGGCGAATAGGCTCTGAGTAGTGACTGCTGGTGAGGAACCGAAAAGAGAGGTTACAGAAGTTGTGGTCGGTTTAGATCCAAATGCAAATCCAGATGTTGGAGCTGTGCTTCCAAATACTCCTGTTGAAGCTGCAAGAACCAGAGATAATAAATAATTAACAAATAAGTTACATTTCAGACAAAGGGTGCCTCTGTAAAGCTTAAGTTTCTATTTTTGAAAAGAATATTTTTTGTTATAAATACTACATCATTATGTTACAAAATTCGCGTAATCATTTCATTGAAATGCAATGCGGTCACATAATTCTAACCAATGATGCCCAATGCAAAAACAAAATTTTCCTGAAGACAAATTTCATTTCCCATAGTGTTCCTCAATTATATTCAGCAGTTGATTTATCAAAACGGTCAAATAGACTAAATAGTGTGATCATCTGAAAAAGTTAATATGCAAACCAACACTGAAAATAACACTCTTTGTTGAAGCTTGGCATTGTCCCTGAAATGGTGCTGGTTCAAATCCAGGTCTAGGAACTACATATCTAGCAGTCACTATTTGGTTCTCTTAAGCAGGTTGTCTCTGACTTTGTATAGTGGCAAGATAGGCTAGAGTTTATTCCTTGGTGACCATTAAAAGCAACAACCCATCAGAATCACTTTCTGAATTCAGTTTTTCATGTCTAATATTTGACATTCAGATGCTCTTTCATTCATTGTTGGCTGTGCAGGGAATATGTGTTTTCTTGGTGTGATTATTCTTGTTTTGTTTATTCAACTTATGTCTGATAATAATGTTAATCCCAAAACTTTAGTTTGTTTACTGTTGGCTCATAAATAATTGTGGGGTACAAAGGTTTATGAATTTCATCGGAAGATGAACCACAAGAATTATAAAATTGTATGTAAACATACCTTCAGAAAATTGAAAACCACAATTTTCAACAAATAAGAAAAGTAAAAGATTTTGATACCAACCAGTTCTTTTGAACATTTCACCTTTGAAGATAATTTCTGTACATATTTCACAAGTTTATAACTGATTAACTCTCAAACTGAACAAAAACTAAACTATTTTATCAATGACCAGGGAATGGCTTAGAGGGAGACATGTGAGAAATAGTCTCCCAAATGCCCTAAACTTCTCCCTCTTTTGAGCCAAGGGAAAGTTTTCCACTATACGTTTTACACGGTGCTGAAAACTGCAACAATTTCTGCCTTAACCTGGAAAAAAAACTTATCCATATTCTGAGAATATAAGCCAGTCCCTGATGTCTTGTACCAAAGAACTTAAGTTGGCCAGCAATCAAAATTTTGAAGAACAAACAGATGAACTGAACAACAGCTCAGACAAGGCTCTGCCAAAGTAAACTTCAAACATCTCGACATAAAAATACCTGTAGTTGTTTGGAAGTATAAAGGCTGTGCTACTGCCATTACAGTTGCTGTTGTACTAGGCCCGAAAGAAAATCCTCCAATGGCTTTCGCAGAAGATGAGCTTCCTGTTCCGCCAAAGGAAAACCCTCCTGTTGCAGCAGTACCAGACGTAAGCCCTGTGCTGGGAGCAGAACTCCCTGCACCACCAAAGGAGAACCCAGTTGTTGGAACTATACTCCCTTGTACCCCAGTTGTTAGCCCTGTATTAGCAGTAGAACTCCCTGCACCACCAAAGGAAAACCCTGCTGTTGAAATTTTGCTCCCTTGTACCCCAGTTGTAAGCCCTGCATTACTAGTAGAACTCCCTGCGCCACCAAAGGAAAAACCAGTTGTTGGAACAATGCTCCCTGATACCCCAGTAGTAAGCCCTGTGCTTGCAGCAGAACTCCCTGTACCACCAAAGGGGAACCCACCAGTTGAGGCAGAGCTTCCTGAAAGTCCAGAAGTAAGCCCCAAATTTGCTGTTCCACCAAACGGAAACCCTGTTGTTAATGATGAATTCGACTGAGTATTAAAAGAAAACCCACCAGGTGCAGAAGTTGTTGACGGTGTGGGTTTTGTGCTCATACCAAAACCAACTGCAGTAGGGGTGGCTGATGTAGTAGTACTTGCAGAGGAGCCAAACAGAACTCCTGAAGAAGCTGTTGTTGGCACTGTGGGTAATGAAGTTGCAGTCGCTGATGGTGTATTTCCAAAGCTGAATCCCCCTGAAGCTGGTTGCACAGTAGATGTTGTTGACAAACCAAATGAAAACCCATTAGGTTTTGGCTGACTGCTAGTACTAGAAGGTGTAGCAGTGGAGAGTGGTGTGGTGCCACTAAAGCTGAAACCTGATCCAGTGCTGGGCTGTGCCTGAATCCCACCAAGTAAACCTGTAAAATATACAGTCAAATACAGTGCCATAACTTTTATCTTTCAAAGAAAACTATTACACAAAATCATTATTTTTATTATTAGTAACTTGAGATACTTAGCAGACCATGTATTTATTTGACTTATGGCTTCCAAAGAAAATATTGACCTTAAACCTCCATGGCTAAAGGTTGGGCTCTAGTAACTTTTTTGCACCCTAAAACCAGGTTTAAACCCACAGTGGCAAACTTTGCTATCGTTTCCTCTCTGCTTTTTGACTATGTAGGAGGCTGTGTTTTAAGGCGGCTGTTGTAAATATCTATTGAAAAAATTGCAATAACAAAAAGTTAGATAGTTTTTGTTCAAAAGCTATTACCAATGGTCATTATGGTCAAAATAGTTATCAAATTTATGTAGATTTCTAACTTAAAGCATCAAAAACTTGTTTAACCGTTTTTAGTTGTGTAAACAACATGGGCTAGAGTCAAGTCATGCGATATTAAATCAGAGATGCATCTTGAGCAACTAGCCATTAAGACACTGCCATACCTGTTGAGCTTGGAAACCCACCAGTAGACTGTGTACTCTTTGGAAGATTAAAAGTGAAGCCTCCTGGAGTAGAAGTTGCGGAACTAGACACACTTGGCTGTGAGCCAACCGATACTGCAGGGTGACTGGTACTCAGAATGAAATTTCCTGCACTTGATGCAACAGATGTGGAACCAGAATTTGCTAAAAATAGATAATCAAAAATACATCAAGATTCAGTTGAATAAACAAACATAACTAGAGACATAAAAGACCACCATAAAAGCAATATGCAAATACTAAACGCCGAAATCAATGGAATGAGTCATGTCACAGGAAAGGGTGCTTTCAATCAGCTGATGTCAATCCTTGAAACACCTTGTTACCTTGAGCAGACGACATCACTTATTAAATAACATTAATAAAAATAACATTATCCTGTCAAAATGTGTAAGAAACCATTGATAGTTCTTTCAAAATAAAGTAACAACTAAAATGCCTGCACCAACCTCATATGGGCCCCACCAGGTTAACAAGAATATGCATCTCAGTTGCCAAGAATCAATTGTGAAGTACCAAGTGAGAATTGACAAAAGATAATTTAATAAATTTTAGATAAATTCCTTCCACACACTATACATTCAAGCAAAATGAAAAACAATTCTATTTATTAAATTCACATATAAGGAACAAACATATACATTGTTTTAAATAAATACTTACAAAACAATGGTTTGAATGAAACACTGGATGTAGTACTTGTAGAAACTTCTGGTTTTCCTGATATAAAAACATTAAATTTTAGGTCTACTTGAAAGATGTTACATTCGTATTACAGAGCTTAAGTTCTTAACTGTTTGTAAAACTAATGTTCAACCAAATTGTAAATTACCGTAAAAGCATTTTTTCACGGGGAAGAGTTTGTGATATCATCTCAAATCTCTGTCAGCTTATTGATTAAAACTGAGGTAAAATAACCAATAATAAGTATTAAAACAGGTCTAGTCACATTTTATTATCTTGGGCCCAGCAATGATTTTGATGAAACTCTATAAATATATATTATATGTTTGTTATTGTCTGCATAAAATAAAACTATTTTATCTCCTTCTACTTCAACACTTTTATATTAAATAATACTTATTATTTTTCAGAATAAAAAATTATAACAATTATTTTTGCGGAAACATACTCGTATTTTCGGCCGAATTCGGCAATTTCTGGAATGGTCTGGATTGTGATTGTCGCGCAACTTCCGCCCTCGCCGGTACGCCATCTCTTCTGTGCGCACATAAAAACTTTTAGACTCTTATTTGTTAATCCAGTGTAAGTAATCCTTGCCAATTCTGAAATGTCGGCAAGAGGTAAGGGAAGGAAACGGAAGGCTACGTCCACGAAGCCTTCGGAGGAGGATTTAACGATGGATTCTTGCTTGGCACAGCCGGATCCAGGTTATGGCATTAAATCTATTGATTTTGAAGAGATTTTAAAGGCGTCTAATTTGCTCCCAAATTCACAAGAAGGGTGTGGTGGCTCTAGTTTAGATCCTGGAGCTAAAATGGCTCTGGCAGAAATACCGGAGAGGACCCCCACAGGACTTCCATGCGCCAGGAGTTCTCATTTTCCGACAAATACTTTTGTAACAAGTCAGGGACAGAGAAATATTTCTATTCTTTCCCCGCCCTCGCTCGACATGCAGCGCCTTTCGCATGATGATCTAGCGGTTCATGTGCCGGCGACGATCAAGCAACAGATCGGCCGGGGCGAATACATAAATCTTGCACTATTGCTTAAAGGTTCTGTGGAACTCGGTGATCTCTGCAGCGGCAGTATTTTAAAATTGTCAGCGGATGGGGCGATCGAATCCAGGCCAAAAGAGTGCAAAGACCGCTTGCACAATATTATGAAATGGACAGATGCATTTCTGATCTTTGCTGGATTTATTTGCGATCGCATCCCGATAAGGTGCATGAACTTTTGCACTATATGTAGATCATCAGGGAATGCGCTGCACGTCAGGGAGGCATGGCTTGGCGGGAATATGATGAGCAATTTAGGCTCCGCCAATTTTTGCAGCCGAGTTCATGGGCGTCTATAAATAACGATTTGTGGTGGCGATGCGTACAGAAACGACCTTTGGATAAGAGTCCCGCCCAAAAGGTTAGATACACTTGCAAACAATATAACGAGGGCAATTGTGCATGGTACAATTGTAGATTTGCACATGCGTGTTCCGAGTGCGGCTTGAGGCACCCAGTATTCGATTGTCCATTGAAATCGGGTCAGGATAGGCCCAGTAAGGAGGGCAATAATAACTTTCAACGCGGCAGGGGTTCTTTCCGGGGATCAATGCGTGGCAGGGGGCGCGGAGGTGCACGTGGCACATTTAACAAACAGTGATCTTAGCGCAGCCCCATGCAACCCCAATTTGGTCGGCTTAGCTTCAACACCCATTGGTTTACAATCACTCCGTGCAAATTTACTTTTTTATGATCTGCAGGCAGCATCTGAACTACTGAACGGTTTTTTGTTTGGTTTTCCTATGCATTACTCAGGGCCGAGATTAACTAAAAACAGCAAAAATTTAAGGTCAGCGTTAGCTAACCCAGAAATCGTACAGAGCAAGATTGATAAAGAAATTGTAGCATGCAGGATGGCGGGACCGTTTCTAGATAAACCTTATCCAAATCTCATTGTTTCACCAGTTGGACTGGTGCCAAAGAAAATACCGGTGGAATTTAGATTAATTCACCATTTGTCCTTCCCAGAGGGTGAGCCAGTAAACGATTTCATTGACAAGAAATTCTGCTCGGTCCAAAATACAAAAAAGACGCGGCAGTTCACATGATTCAGGACTTAGGCAAGAGTTGTAAACTTTTTAAAATGGACCTTCAAAACGTTTTTCGTTTGCTTCCTGTAAGGCCGGACGATTTTGAATTGTTGGGCATTCACTTTAATGGTCTCTATTATGTCGATAAAGCCCTGCCTTTTGGTGCATCCGTCAGTTGTAAAACTTTTGAGAAATTTGCATCATTTTTCGAATTCAGTGTAAAACGCAGAATTACATCCAAACATCATCCATTACCTTGACGATTTTCTAGGAGGGGATAAGACTGGGGCCTTATGTACGCAATTAATGAATACTTTTGCAACCTGCATGAGTGAACTTCACGTTCCTTTGGCGGATGAGAAAACTGACGGGCCGTCCGAGATAATAACATTTTTGGGTCTCGAGTAAGATTCGGACAAAATGGAGGTTCGGCTGCCACAAACTAAAATTGCAAAAGTAATCGCCAAGATTCAATTTTTGTCGGGCAAAAAGAAAGCAACGCTAAAAAGTCTACAATCGCTTATCGGTTCATTAAACTTTTGTTGTAGTGCTGGAGCTGTAGGGCGCCCTTTCTGTAGGCGGTTGATAAATGCCACATGCGGACTGCTCAAACCGCACCATCACGTCAGAATTAACAGCGGTATTCGCCAGGACTTACAAATGTGGTTGCAGTTTTTCAAAAATCATAATGGCGTGTCCGTATTTCAAGACCGATTCTGGGTCTCCAACGCGGATGCGCAGTTATTTACCGACAGCGCTGGTGGCACGGGACTGGGATTCAAGGTCATTAGTGTCAGGCCTATTGGCCCGAGATCTGGCACAGTCGGGGCATCACTAAGGACATTACAATTTTAGAATTATTCCCTATTGTTGTAGCTTTGTTCATATGGGGTTCAGATTTACGCAACAAGAAAATATTGTTCAATTGCGATAATGAGGCGGTCGTTCACATTTTAAATAAGTCGTCGTCGAAGTCTAAACAAGTTATGGTAATAGTAAGGCTGCTGGCTCTCAGATGTTTAGAAACTTAATGTCCTTGTTCGCGCGGCACATCTGCCGGGCACGCACAACGTGATCTGTGATGCTCTGTCTCGTTTTCAGAACACCAAATTTCGAGAGCTCGTGCCAGATGCAGATCCGCAGCCGGCCCTAGTGCCACACCATCTTTGGAACGTCTTCAGTCCGGGGTACACATACTGATGCAAAGTAGCATTACAGAAAATTCTTGGAGTACTTATCAAACAGCATTAAATGCTTATCAGGGCTTTCTCAACTTATATAATTTTCCACTGAAATGGCCATTAAACCTCCAGCATATAATTTTGTTTATTTCTTACTGCTTCGAGAAACGTTTGTTCCAAATTCGATTAAAACTTATTTGGCGTGACTAAATTATTTTCATAAATTGCATGGATGGTACGATATTCGGGAAAATTTCGTGGCTACAAAATTGCTCGAGGGTTGTTCCAGACTTCAGAAAACTTGGGACACGAGGGCGCTGATCACTAAGAATATCCTTTTCAAGTATCATCTTACAGCTGCCCAGCGTTTGCTATAACCTTTATGAAACTGATCTGTTTAAGGCAATTTTTACCCTCGCTTACTTCGGTTTGTTTCGGGTCAGCGAATTGGTTGCTACTATTAAGTTTTCTAGTAATTATTTGAGGATCGGCAGAGAATCGGATTTGGCTGCAGCAGGGATTTCGGTGGAAAACATTATGCAAATGGGGAGGTGGTCGTCAGATGCATATAAATTAGGGATGGCAACGAGTAGTAAAATTGGTACTCGAGTACTCGGACGATCTTCCGATCGAGTACTCGAGTACTCGAACGATTTCGATATTATTAGAGATAATTCCGTTCGTGTTATATCAGCTTCAGCCTACTCAGTATTTATACCATATACGACAGATTAATACTGCATTTGACTGTTTTTCCGTCTGCTGGCCGATTGAAATAACTCCACGCAGACGACTTTGCGGGAGGCATTTTGCTGATGTAATACACTATTTATTTCGGTGTTTAATTAAAGAATGTGATACTTAACATTACCATCGTTTTACTTTATCTTTTTATTTTCATTAATATTCATAGATAAGTTCGCGTCATTCACCAATAAATTTGTTTTTAGAAATTATCATCACATGCAAGTGAATCAATCAATGACTATATTGGGCGGTCCTGTTTTTCTGTATGGAGCGCCAATTATCTAATTGTCAAACAATACATTTGTGCGAAATGGGTACCACAGCTTATTGGCAAACAATAGATCTGCATTACCGCTATTAAACATTTCTAATTGACATTATTGACAAGTGCCAGTTGGGACCCTTATTTGGCAGTTTGTTATTTCACGACAATGACACGTCAACTTCAAAGCGAAAAATACGTCACCCGTGGCGATTAAGTGCATCGCGCATAGTGTCTAATTGCCACCGTGACGTATATCGAAACGAATTATAATCAAAGCAAACGGATTTCTTTTTTTATATAAAAAAAAATTATTTTTTTCCCGATTACTCGAGTAAAAGATTTAGTACTCGATACTCGGACGTTCGATCGAGTACTCGAGTAGTCGATGCCATCCCTAATATAAATATTACATACGTTAGGATCGATAAAACTTCCAGGGCTTTTTCTTTGTTTTCAGACATTTGGTTTATCCGTGACTCTCTCACATACTGGGCGTGGAAAAGGGAAATACAAACCGGCAAACCCAATCTCAAGCTTCCGGGAAATAAGGTGATCGGACGGTGGGGCAGGTGAGGTCTTACATGGACACAGTTTAGTCGGTCCGTCGAATGCCATGCGCTCTTCTGTAAGCCACCCGATATAATTCTCATACATTTAGGCGGCAATGATCTAGCAACCCTTCTGCTGGCCCGAATCAGGAATAGCGTTCAGAGAGAGTTTCGTTACCTCAATGCCGTGGCTGTGACGATGGGGTCCATTTATCGGATGTGGGTAACGAGTTTTTGCTGGATGCTGTTCGTGATATCGTTTTTAGGCATTTATAGCTGACGGTCAGAATTTGGGGGATAAATTCTATCAATTTTATTGTGGCGGGAAATTCTGACAGCCTGGGGACGAACAGGCATGCGCAATCAGTGTTTTTATGTAATCTCTAAAATGTTCACCTATCACCGTTGTTGGTGCTCAATAATTAGTAGACCATGCTGCCTGACTTGGCACGGGTGGCATTGTCACACTCACCATGTCTGGTCCGGTAGCATTGTTTGCACATTAAATCACGAGTTAAAGGTCAGTCCACTTAGAATACGTGCCAGATATATAGTTGTTTGTTGTTGTTGTTAATGCAAGTGTTTTGTTACTACGTTTGGGTGCAAAGTATTGTATGGTGGTTTAACTGATATAGGTTTTGCTCGTTGAGTGGAAGGGTACTCCTAGATTCAGTCCAGTCCGGTATTTAGTGTTAAATCTGGCGGTAAGTGTTTGAGTCTGCGGATGTGGACAGGTGTGTTTATTAAAGTAAGGCGGTTCAGATGTGTGTTACTACAAAATTTGCGCTTGCGTTTTTTCTTCCTCCGGCTGGCTTAATCTCCTATCAGTGGCACAGTTTGGGTACGTTAACATTCACCATTGCATGGGTTAACGACATTCCCCTCACTGTGCGTTACACTGGACACTGTGGCCATTTATGCCACATTTCACCTATTTCTACGAACATTAACTTAGAATGAGAGTCGTTGTTGTTCAATGTTTCAAGTTTACTGTTTACTATATTATGTGACTCATAGCTCTATAATAAATAATCCTAAATTGTAACAATTGACGTTGTTGTTGTGTCGAGTTGAAGTCATAAAATAATGGTCTAAACTGTTTAAATTATCTGAGATAATGCTGTATAAACTCTACAAAGTTAAACAAACTATGTGATTATTACAGACAAACTTAACCTGTTTACAACTCTTTTTTTTTTGACTGTTTAAAACACTAAAAAGACCGAAAGCTAAAATTTAATACTTTTGATAATATCATTTTGAATATTGTAAATTATTACTTATCAGGGCTTTACTATCATAAAATGAACATAAGTGTCATTAAAGACACTGTATTTTACTTTTATCTTGTTTGACCTAGTTTTAAGTCATGTGATGGTCTGATTATTTGGTTGTGGGTAAAACCCTGACCAGACCCAGACCAGACCCCGGAAACTAACGATCAGGCACGGAAATCTTCGCTCGTTTCCGACAATACATTACAAATCAATAACGACATGTTTGCTAATTTATCGGTTCGTGTTTTTGATGCTTTTATATCATTTCCTAATCATAATTCTTTTCATTGCCAGAAATATTAAATAATAAATTTTAGAATTAACTGAACAAAGACTGCTTAACAATCTCCATAATCATAATTTGCTCGACAAAACCCGGTGTATATATGAGAAAGCTCTGGTAAATATTCTGTTTATTGCAATTTGCGCCAAATACTTCATCATTAGTAATGAAAACAATATTTTGAAAACATTATCACACCAGACAATAATTTTCAAAGCATTTAAAGACAAGTCGGCATAATAATCATATTTCGCTTCTTAAATCAATAAATACACACTACTAACAAACAATGATATTATTTTCTATATTTTTTTTAAATTTATATTTTTGACTTAAAATTAAAGAATTTCACAGAATTAAATTGCGTACCTAATCGATTATAAAATTAATACAATCACAGATCTAAATGACAATAGTTCGTGTCTTATAATTTATTTTGCTTTAACACCCTAAAGGCAAATCTCAATTTAATAAAAAAAATCTTATGCGCCCATGTACAATGTTTAATCCTGAGCTTTTATAATTTCCCACAAAATAGAAAAAAACTTATATCTCTGTAGTCACAGTAATTAGTTTAGACGATTGTCGGAAACGAGCGGAGATTTCCGTACCTAATCGTTAGTTTCCGGGGTCTGGTCTGGGTCTGGTCAGGGTTTTACCCACAACTGATTATTTTATCAGTTTAAGGAAGTAAAATTTACCACAAAATGGCGACAAGTAGACTTGATATTACGTCTGATGAAATAATAAATATAAAATGCTGTGTGTGTTTAGCAAAAAACAGGACAAGAGAAGCGGATAGATATTGTGTGGAATGCAAAGATTATTATTGTTCATCGTGTTCAGAAGAGCACAAGAATTTTCCAGCTCTGAGGAGTCACAAGCTTCTGGACAAAGCTGACTTCAAGTCACAGGGACCAGATGGGTCTCTACCAAGCTTTGTAACACAAAGATGTTCTCAGCACCAGTCAGAGGTTGTCAACATGTTCTGCAAGGATCACAACGATGTTGTCTGTGCAACATGTGTTGCACTCAACCACAGGTAATGTTCAAATTTATTTAATTTCTAAACTTCATCCAAGTCACCAAATTCAGTTTTGTTAATTATTTATGAAGCAAAATTCTCATAAAACTTATGTTTATAGCAATCTATTAAGGCCTAATTACTATTATTACAAACCTACAGCCCCCCTTTTTACCACCCTTTAGTCAGATTTAACCAACAATCTACAGTAACCCGTATAAACACCCAAGGAACCTTACTCCCCCGCACCCATCCAAGGACAACCACAGCCTCATTTTCAATATTCCCATTACTTCCTTTTGAACACAAAATACGTATTACGTGTTCATTGCATACACAGGTTGTATTAAATTTCTGGAGTACACACCAAGGTTCGATGTGTTTAATCACCAAAATAATACAATATAAGGAGGGGACTATTTCACCATTTCAGCAATAAGATTTCAAGTGTCACTCATCTATGCCCCTCTAATACATATTATATAAGTCTTGATTAAAAACAACAACTGTTTTCTCACAATCTAATATAAAAGCAAAAAGCATATACACTTTCACAAAGTTCTTATTCTAAAATTTGTTATTAAACAGTTATTGACCAAACATTTTCTGCTACTGATTACCTAATTGACTTTTACATGTAACACCTAAGTGTGATCTAGAACTCTGAGGTTGGGTCATGCTTCTTAACATTTTGAGACTTACCTGGCTACCCTATAGTTCAAAAAGCCAAAAATATCACTCCACCCTACCTTCCAACACCACCCCTGGTAAAGTATTATGAAATTATCAATGTTAATTGTTAGTGATGAATTATTGTTGAGTATTATTTCATGTCTGGAAAGATAAATGTAGATGCTCTAATAAATGTTCCATTACTGCCCATGAAACTGAGCCTGCAATATTTTCAAATCTGTAGTGTTCGGTGGCTTTCAAAGTTTCCTTTTCATCTATTACAATATGGTGATTTTGTAATCAACATAAATGCGTAACTTAAATGTCATATGACATATTCCATGCAAATTAGACATCCATGAAATTACATGTAATTCATTTTCCAGCATGCAGTGTTATACTCTGTTATCAGATTATTTTGCGAAGGTTTTAGCAAGATCGACCATTAATTTTGGTATCATTTCATTTTACAAGGGTTCAATTTTTGCGTATAAACTTCACGGTATGAAGAAAGCATGAAATTTAATTCTAGTAATGCAGGGGGTAGGACGTGGCACTGCATCCGAAGTTAGTTAAGCGAGGAAAATGTTGCATAAAAATGGCGGTTTAGTGGGCATTTTTTAAATAAAACGGATTTATTTTATGAGGTAAGTGCCTTCATACTATATTTAATTTAAAGTCCACCTGTGCATTCTGCGACCAGATGCCTGAGGTACCCTCGACACTTTGTTTCAGGAACGCAGATTTTTAACAAAAAAATTTATTGAAGGTTTTGTACAGTAAAGGTAATGTAAACACACCAAAAATATGGTATTGAAGGCTGATCTTCAGACATCTGGGCACTTCCATTTTGGGTTTTAGCATTTTATCAAGTCAAAATTACATATTCTTTTTTCTTCTTGGCTTGTCCACAATAAGCAACCCCCAACGTTCGAAAGAAAACAGGACATGCCATTTTCTGGCATTCGAGGATTGGGACATTCACTTTTTGGTATTACCTGGATATCTTTACTTATTATTTGGAGTGCAAACATGTTGAAAAAAAAAAGCAACATATGCATATCAGGAATAGCCACACTCAAAAAACACAGCCTCCCCACGCAGCGAAAAAGAAGAGAGGAAGATAGAGAGAGCGCATGTTTTATATATGTATGTCAATTCAAATAGGACGCCACAAACAATTAATAAACAAGAGAACCTTTGGGGATACCGCCTTGGAACGGTCAGTGGCAAAACAAATTGCCACTGGGGGTTTAAACCAGGTTCTAGGGTGCACCAACCTCACACTTGCCCCAACAGGTTCTCGTATCACAAAACAAGTACAAATTGTCTTGGTGAAATAACTCCAACCCACCCATCAGCTCAACAATGTTGCATGCAAAAGCATACAAACATATAAACATAAGAATTTAATAGCATTGCAAAGCCAAAGGGAGGGTACTCAATGATCTTTCCGAGACCAGAGCACCTGGAGTAAAATCAGCAAGAACACGATGACAGGGATAAAAGAAACAAATCGAGCTTTTAGGTTCTTTTAAGAAAAGATTTCCCCATAAACTTTCATAAACTCTTACACCCCTGCCACCGTCGTGCAACCAAAGAGGTAAGCATAATGATCAACTGTAGATGGGTTAATCACCAGGCCTGCAGAGCGCTGTAAAATATCATGTTGGTAACCTTTCTTTTTAAATTTACAGATGGTTTTTACGAATAACCGGGAGAAATTAACATCGCCTTTTATCTTCTTAAGTTTATAAATTAAATCTCCATAAAAAACTGGCTGTGAAATTCCTTGTTGCAATAGTGATTTTAAACTGCAGCTGTATTTATGAATTAGATCTGGATATCGGCGATAAAACTTGCAAAAGGTTTTCCTTAATTTGTGATACCGATAACCTTGTTTTAAAAGTTTTTCTGTAATGCAAAGATTACGTTCATTGAAATCATTCACATCGTTGCAAGCTCTTGAAAAGCGAACAAGCTGTGAGATATAAACCCCGTAAGAAGTTGCACGAGGAACATCGCCGTCTAGAAACGGAAAATTTACTATATTAAAATTAAAATCATCTCTTTTATCATAAATTTTAGTAGTGACGTAACCATTTTCGATGGATAGATTTAAATCAAGGAAGTTTGCTTGCTTTTCTGAAGTGTTCGCTTTGTTAAGCTGTAGTTCTTTAGGATAAATCTTATTAACCAGTGATGGAAAATGGTTATTATCTATATTTAATAAATCATCAAGGTACCTCGAGGTGTTGTTAAAAGCTGTAATAATATCATCTTGATGTTCGGTAGAAAGAGATAACATGAAATCTCTTTCATAA
>JAZAYU010000976.1:0-111044 GCA_038501625.1 Corbicula japonica
GCACTTAGCAACTACAACGTTTAGCAGCCTGATATTTTGCATACTGCTTTATCCTATAGTCCCATATGGTGTTAAGTGATTTTACTACTTCCTGTTTACTGAATACATAATTTAATAAGATGCATTTACAAGCTAACCAGTCTCATTGAATAAAAACGTTTTCTAGAGAAAATAAAACCTTTATCGCTTGTTATGAACATAGGGCATTTTTAGAGATGGTGCTTATGATAATTATAATTTATGGACTTGTGAACACCTAACAGAGTCGCTAACTGTCTTAATCGATAATTTTTATGTAAGATTCGATACCTATATTTATAAACGAGTAATAGGCATCCCAATGGGTACTTATTGTGCACCCCTTGCTGCTGATCTGTTTTTATGCTGTTATGAAAGAGACGTTATTTTATCTCTTTCAACTGAACATCAAGATGATATTTTTACATCTTTAAACAACACCGCGAGGGACTCTGATGATTTATCAACTTTATATAATAACCATTGTCCATCATCGGTTAAGATGATTTATCCCACAGAACTACAGCTTAATAAAGCGAACACACCAGAAAAGCAAGCAATTTTTTTCTTGATCTAAATCTGTCCATCGGAAATGGTTACGTCACTACTAAAATATATGATAAAATGTATGCTTTTAGTTTTAATATAGAAACTTTTCCGTTTTTGGAACGGCGATGTTCCTCGTGCAACATCTTACGGGGTTTATATCTCACAGCTTGTTCGCTTTTCAAAAGCTTGCAACGATGAAAATTATTACAATGAACGTAATATTTCTTAACAGATAACTTTTAAAACAAGGTAATCGATATCACAAATTAAGGAAAATCGTTTGCAAGTTTTATCGCCGATACCCATATTTAATTAAAAAAAAACAGGTGCAGTTTAAAATCGCCATTTCAACAAGGTATTTCACAACCAGTTTTTTTAATGGAGTTTTAATTAATTAAATAAAGAAGATAAAAGCCAATGTTATTTTCTCCAGGCAATTCGAAAAACCCGTCAACTCTGAAAATTCATAAAGAAAGGTTACCAACATGATATTTTACAGCGCTCTGCAGGCCTGGTGATTAACCCATCTACAGTTGATAGTTACGCTGACATTTTAGTTGCACGAGGGTGGAAGGGTTTTAAGAGTTTATGAAGGTTTTTGGGTAAATCTTTTCTTAAAAGTTCCCAGAAGGTCGATTTGTTTGTTTAATCATGCCATCGTGTTCTTGCTTTTTTTTTACTTCAGGAGCTCTGGTCTCGATAAAATCATTGCGTACCCACCACTTTGGCTTTGCAATGCTATTAGCTTCTTATGTTTAATATGTTTGTGTGCTTTTGCATGCAACGTTGTTGAGTTGATAGGTGGGTTGGAGTTATTTTACCAAGACAACTTGTACTTGTGTGTTGGTTTGAGAACCTGCTGGGCAAGTGTGAGGTTGGTGAACCCTAGAACCTGGTTCAAACCCCCAGTGGCAATTTGATTGACACTGACCGTTCCAAGGCGATAACCCATCGGGTTATCATTTTTGCTAATTGTTTGTGGTGTCCTTTTAAAAACTGATCATTTTATTAACCATTCTATCTCTCCATCTTTTTCTTGACTGTGTGAGGAGGCTGTCTTAATGTGGCAATTCCTAATATGCATATTTTACCTTTTTTAGATTTGTACACGTAGCTGACATAAATGAACACATTCGACACCCTTCAAACATATGGAAAATGCAAATTGAAGTTAGAAAGTCAAATTTCTCACAGCGGGGGTATAACTAGTGAGTATTAGCTCACACGTTTACCTTGGTTTGATAAGCAAATTCTAGTATTGGTTCTGAAAGTTTTAAACAAATCAAATTAATTATTGCCATTATGTTACTAAATTAATTAACATTTAAATATATTGCTTCAAAAGAACTTTTATTTCAACAGCTTTGAATAGTAATAGCTCGTATTTAGATAGTCGTAGAGTCATTTATATAATGAACATAAAAAAATTAAACAAACAAAAACAGATTTAATGATCGGTTCTGGCCTATTCAGCAATAGTTGATGTTGTCATTCAATTAAACACGTAAAATATGAAAAATAAATTGTACTTAATGAAACATCAATTAGACATTTTCAGTTTTTAATGTGTGGTGTAAGCGAGAGCTGTGGTCTTGGTAAGATCATCGAGTACTCACCCATTTGGTTTTGCATGCTATAAGCTTCTTATGGTTTATATGTTTCTGTGCTTTTGCAAGCAACATTGTTAGGCTGATGGGTGAGTTGTCAAAAATCATTTCACCAAGATAACTTGTACTTGTGTGTTCATATGAGAACCTGTTGTGTGAGTTTGGTGCACCGTAGAACCTGGTTTAAACTTTACCCCAGTGGCAATATGTTTTGCCACTGACCGTTCCATGGCGGCAATCCCAAGAGTTATCTATGTTGTTAATTTTTGTGTCGTCTTATTTGAATTGACATACTCAAAACAACAATCTCTCTTCTCCTATCTTTGTTTCGCTGCGTGAGGAGGCTTTTTTGTGAGTACTGCGATTCCTGATGTGCATATTTCACTTTAAATACTTTGTAGCAATGTTCTTAAATAGAAAAATAATCTGTTAAATATATACATGTTCATTGTATGTAATAAGTGTAATAAAGTAATAAATTTGCTTATTTGAGTACAGAAATTGTTAAAATTATTCTCATGTTTTTTTTTCATTAATTTGCAATATCAACACTGAACCTAAGTATTTCAGATGAACAAAACTAGTTTAATTAACATTACTTAAATCAGATATTGTTGTATTATTAGATAGGCTCATTTATGCTTAAGTAAACATTAGTATCTTATAAATCGGCTTTACAAAACGTTTAAAATTACAATTTACTTATGCCACATTAAATACAGATATTGTATCAAACTTTAAATACTGCTTTAGGGTTATTTTTTTCTTTTTTATGCCCCCACGAAGTGGTAGTTTAATAGAGTTGCACTTGTCCGTCCGTACAAACGTATTCCAAATCTTTTGGCTTTACTATCGGGCCGATTTCTTTCAAACTTGCATAGATGATCAAGCAGGGTGTGTTGATGATCATTAAGACAAGACTTCTTTCCTGCGACCATGATTACCAGAGTTATGACCATTTGTTAAAGTTGTTTTTGTAGCACTCGGGACATCAGTGTCCGAGGACACATTCTTTTTATTTTTAATTTTAGCTGATTATTTATAAACTTAAACATAAATATATAGGTACCATTAAAAGACTGAGGAGATATGCCAATATTACATTTAAATGCATAAACAATTTATTTAAATTCTTTCTTGTCAACTCTTTGTTAGAAAAAATGATAGTCACTGTGGTCTTTTATTTTGGGGCATTTAAACTTAAAAAAACTTTAGGCTGAATGCTACAACCTATAATTTGTGCGTATGTAAGCTGTATCACAATGTTGTCAATAAACCATAATGGAAGTTTTTATTTATTGTTTATTTGAAAAGATGTAAAACAAGAACGATAAGCTAAATCATACGAGGGGTTTTCGAAAAGTAATGCAAAAGTCATTTCCGGACTCATATTGATAAGTGCAAACAATTCATGTGAATGTTTTCTGTCAGCATTGCCTGATGTCTATTAGGCCCGCAAACTTTCTTTAACTCTGTCAAAAATTAAGGATTTTATAGAAATAACTTTTAATAAGGTATACTAAAATATGCTAGCCGAGGTTTCCGCTAGTTCAGATAATAATCAATGCTTATACATTTTGAATGCATCATAAAATAAGAACGTTTATATTTGTCCATTTGATAATAAAACTAATTCGATCAGCTATTCTGGCTTCGGACAACACAGTCCTAAACAAAAAAGATAAGTTTAAATAATGAGAAATGACTGGAGTTCGTTACAACACAACACTTGTAGGTAAATAGAGACACAGGCATTTTTAAAAATGCTAAGTGTGTGTTAAAGATAACAACTCAGGCAGTATATTCATGTTACAAATTGTGAGTTTCCAAGAAATAATATTAATCTTAAATGTTAATCGAAAAGGTGTTTCTCTTTGGACTTGCTAAGACACCGTCATTCAAGTTTTTGACACTGACAGTTTTTATAGTTAAAATTGTATTAAGCATGATACAGTAATACAAATTATGTTTTCTAACAGGAAATCCCTATTTCTTAAAAATAAATTATTACTTAAATAATATTTCAGAAATGAGAAAAGATGAAAAAGCATACTTGTTTTTTTTAATGTATTTTTGCAGGAAAACTCGCAGTGACTTTTTTATTCCATGGAAAGAGTTTGACACAGCTACTTTAGTGCAAAACATACATTCTGCAATATAACTGCATTTGCATTACTTTTCGAACACCCCTCGTAGAAATTTTTTTTCAAGAAATATTGAACAGTCCACAGTTCACTTACTTTCTAAAGTTTATTTGTTTTCATTTAAAATACACCGTATTTGATGTTCATTACCATTACCAGTACATGTACCTTACTTTCATCAAGTTATTAACATTATTAACAAACGTGTATGTAGGATACAAAATAAACTTTGACTAAATGAACAATTCTTATGTTTTGTCTAGGTTTCAATAGAGTGGAGGGGTATATCGAAGCGGGCGAAGGAAAAAAAAAGACGTCACCACAGACAGAAAGGGTGGTTTTTCAGTAGTGTTGTATAATCTGACAAATATCATAATCGGTTGTCGAATAAAAATTCCTAGAAACAAATCGATTTAAATCGGAAAATTATCGGATACCTTGACAGTGGCTTTGAAGGTTTATGCCTGTGTTTTGCTATGTACCTTTAATGTTTAATTATGTTATGTAATATAAACCAGCTACTATAAATATAAATAAGACAATTCAGAGATCAATTCAATTAAACACTATACAAACATTTTTGTTAAAGGGTGAAATATGCATATCAGGAATCGCCACATTCAGAAAAAACAGCCTCCCCACACAGTCAAGAAGAAGAGAGGGGAAGCGAGCATGCTTAATAAAATGACCAGTTTCAAAAGAGACACCACTAACAATTAACAAAAATGAGAACCCGAGGGGTTACCGCCTTGAAACGGTTAGTGGCAAATCAAATTTCCACTGGGGGTTTAAACCAGATTCTAGGGTGCACCAACCTCACACTTGCCCCAACAGGTTCTCATATCACAAAACAAATACAAGTTGTCTTGGTGAAACAACTCCAACCCACTTACCTTCTCAACAATGGTGCATGCAAAAGCACACAAACATATAAAACATAATTATCTAATAGCATTGCAAAGCCAAAGGGCGGGAATTCAATGATCTTACCGAGACCAGAGCTCCTAACATAACTTAAATTCTTGTACAACTATAACGTTAACTTAAAACTTTACAGATTAGTTTGGGTGCTATGTTGTGTGACATGAATGCTTAACCCTATTTTTGAGGTTAGTTTTCTCAAAAACTAATTAATATATGTAAAAGACTACAACTACACTGTGACCTTAAGCAGCAAGCTGCAACAACAAAGGCATAGAATAGTCTGAGCAAAATAATGCAGTGTTTTTTCTACGAGAAATCAAGAACAACAAAAGGACGAATTTTCGTACATAAACTAAGTACTTTAAATTCTGCTGGTTAAATTTTCATGCTAGTTTTGTTTCAATGTAAAAGCTGAATTCGATTAGAATCCAGTATTAGAATTCAGTATGAAAGTGCTGCAACATGATTTTTTATTTATGGCTGAACATGTTCAATTGTTAATGCTTTTGTAAATTTTGATAACATCACAGATGTAATCCCATTTGGTAGTAAAGTATTTTAAATAATTACTATTGAAGAGACAACTACATCCTTTAACTTGAACCTATATTTGCTTACAATTTCAGACACAATCATAGTACTGGGATATTGGTTGCAAATCAAGAACAATCATTGGTTGGAATCATTTTCCACTTCCATTGGGATTTCACCAATAAGAACCAGTTAATGAAACAGCTCAGTGTATCATTCACAAAATGGTTTCTCAGAAGTAGCTTACAATATTACCCCTTACTATTGTGTGCTTGCTGCTACTTTAAACATAAAATTTAGAGTTTTAAAGATAAAAGATAACGTTTTTCACTTAAATTTTTCCATGTACTTAACATTGAATGAAAATAAGATGAAAGAACAATGCTTTGCAAAAATATATATTGTCAAAAGTGGAACAATTCACAAGTGTTTGCATCAAAATGCAAAAATCCGCATCGATTGGAATTTCTGCAATCTCCAGAACAGGTTGTAAATCATAGCAATAAATACCTACAAGGTCAAAACATTTATTTAAATAATGGCTTCTACAAATATATTACTATAATATGCCTTATTATGCTGTACTTTACAGACAGTGGTAAACATCAATATAAATCGATTATGAGGGAATAACATCGATTATCGAATCGATTGACTTTTATAGACGATTAAGCGATTTTAATCGATAATCGTTATATAACTACTTTTCAGAAAGTGAAGAAACAACAGAAGACAAGCAGGTATACTGAACAAACAGAAAGTGAAGTATCATCGAGAACTGTTAATAGGAGATTATGTGGTAACGATACAAACGTAAGAGCGTTTTATAAGCGACAAATATATAAAAAATAGGGAAAATGCAAATGGTTCTTGTACGGTAAAACAGAGGGAAGGAAGTCAATAGAAACTGGAAAACTGTAATCTTCATTGACAAATTACAAATTGTTGTAATGACAAAAAAACAGAAAGGTGTATGTATGGAGGAAGGACAAAGAGAAATATTTACCCAAGTATCGGTCCAGCACTCTAATTTTGAGAGAAAAAAATCGTCTAAAGTGAGTTTTCTGGTTGTGTTAGATTAACTTGGAAAGCCATCGAACACGACACATTTGAAAATATTGCAGGCTCGGTTTGATTGAGTCTGTTCATGGGCTGTAATGGAAATGCAAATTACTGCCTACACCGCCTAACCCCGGGTTGAGTGTAACTCAATATTTACACCAATAAACAGTACATGTGTGCATATGGTGTTGTACATATAACCTTCAATGCGGTATTTTCAGATTTATACCATTCAACGTTCAGCAGCGTATGGTCCCTGGAGTAGGAATCCATGTTGAAATTGTTCGCAATATAATCACGGAAATGTATATTTAAATTCCAAAATATTAAAGATAAACAATTGGTAAACAATTTCAAACTGACCTCTGATTCCAAGAGTGTAGTGCGCCCTGTCATGATCAGAGAGCAGCAAATAAAGGGAAAACCGAAAACAATATCAATACTCTAAGTTAACTATCACAGAGCCCAGACCTCAATAGTATTGATTCAGAAAATATATGGCGAACACTAAAATTACTGATTAAAAAACCGTTATCAGAAATCTAAAACGTGACTTGGTGAGAGTGTTGCATGAAGCATGGAGTATTATTTTTTGCGAGTCTGTCTGAAAGCAGTCAGAAAGGCATAATATTGTTGCGTGCCGACGACGGTGCAGAGTACACACTCTTCACAATAGCAGACGGACAGACGGACAGCTGATGCTTTACGTAATAATCTCTTTACAAAGGAACGGACGGACGGACAGACGGACAAAGCGTGACTACATATGTGTATAAAGGATTAAACGGACAAATAAGTCTTGACTCCGTAGCATTCAACACAAATTGTTTGGGGAGGGTTATTTTAAAATACACTAAAATATAATAACTCTAACAGTTTGATGACTTATCCACGTAAGCCTTAACAAATGTTTGAGGAAATAAATAATCAAAGTGAATAAATACAAGTGAAATATGTGATTTAAGACAACGTTGCATGGCTTTTAAATAAGTTAAGACCTGTTTATGCGTTTTTACTATAAAACACTTGTGCAAAAATAATTTATTTAACTATGAGTTAAATAACAATAATTTACTTTAAGTCTAACTAATTCAACATAATTTCGATAAAGAGCCGAAAAGGTCTACCTGACATAGAAAAATCTACTACGGAGTGCCGAAATAATAAGTTGCAGCCCCTTTTATACTACGTAAACCGACAGCTTACTAAAAAAAACGACAATGTGAGTAAAATTGTAAGTAGGGGTGCATTAGAGTTTCCTAACAAAACTTACAGTTAGTTAAAAGATGGTCTACAGTAAAAATAACAACTCGAATAACCGTTTTAACAATTAAACAACGTTGTTGCATATATAAAATATAACAAACAGCGCGGGAGTAAAATATGATGCGCCGAAAAGGGGTTAATAACAATTATTTTTGTTTATGATTGCAAAACATTTCCCTTATTGTAGCCTTACTATGAAATTTACAACTGTGATATGATGACGTCACGTAATAATGACGTCACGACGAAAGCATACACAATGGCGGACATGAATGTAAATAGTCGGTAATATCGACAAATTAAACGTTAATTCTTTAGTACAGAGAAGATTTGTAAGGAATTAAATACTTTTTATGAAAATAAAAGGTAAATACATGCATTTTTTGTCCAATATGAACTATAATATAAGTATAAATGATCCAGTAGAACTCAAATACATAATCAATAAGGCACATGTATGGAGTGGATATTTGGCTCACCACATTATCCCCCGGCAAGCAAGGCAAAGTTCCAACTGCCTTACAATGTACTTTTTAGTGTAAGCAAAGTTAATTAGTAAAGCAACAGTATATCATCACATAATACGTGTAATTGTAATGACAAATGAAGCGGACATCCTTAAATAAATTTAAACATCTTGAACACATCCTTAATAATGTAACAATACTAAGTCAGTCTTGAACACCACTAAGTTATAACACTTAATGAAAGTGTCAGTTCTGAACATCCAAGAATGTAGTACTTCAACAAAATGTTAGTTCTAAAGTTCCATAAGAGGTTAACCAACATTCTTCATTCTTAATTATTTTATGTCACTATATTAATATGTTAATGTTAATTAAATAATTATAACGAGTACTGTTCACTTTCACTTTGAAAGTTTCACTGAGATTTCACTTGACGTACATGTTAATTGCTATTGTGAAACAAACTGCAAATCGTGCATGGTATACTCAAGTCGGTGCCTGGTATTTATTCAGGTTAACGTCTGTAAACGCTCCGTCCCCTGTAAAAACGCATATGGCGTTGTTGGTAACCACGTTGAGGCTGCCTATCCCGCCCACTATGCCTCTACCTGTTCTCCTTGGCAGGGTCACGGTCCCGTCTTGGCTTCTTGGCATCGTGCGAGACCTCTCTCAATGGGGCTCTGGGAGCCTCGCTCCTCTTCGGTGTCTTAGGCAACTCTGTCCCGTCGGATGGCTTCTTGCTTGGAGACTTCAAGGTCTTCGTGGCCTTTTATTCCCTTGGTCGGCCCTCCTCTCTCAGACATTTCACTTCTTCGCGAAGAGCTTTAACCTCGGAGTGTAGGGACTCCACAACCTTTGACAGTCCATTTATCAGTTTAGCGTTGGCTATTACTTGCTCACCTACGATGTTTGCAGATTTTAGGCTCATCTCACCAAGGATGCTTGTAAATTCTAATCTTGAGCACGTTGATTTGGAAGAGGATGAAGAACTGGTTGAACTGGACGAGCTAGAGTCAGAGTCCGTATCCCGGTAACGCTTTAGACTTTGCCTCACCCGCTGCGTGCTCCTGGACTTGTGCTTACCTGCTGCACGACTTTGATCCTGGTTTCACTCTGCTTTCGCACCATTGGCGCTGTCATTCACCCCGCTGTCATGGTTCTCCATTTCTTGTTCTACCTCAGCAGCATGTTGCTTCTTAACGATAAGGTAAAGTGTCGCCAGATCTCGCTCCAGGTTGCCACCCTGCGTCTCCAGACTGGTGCCCTGTTGCGTTCCGATGACGATCCTGCTGTCCTCTGATGTTCATCAAATGATGATGAAGGGGATCTCACCCTTGGCGTAGTGGGACCATCACTGCTTGGTACTGGACTGTACAGCGGGTAAGCTGCATACTGGGGTCCGCAGTATCAGCGTCAACCTCTGGGGCTGCCATAAGAAGTGCCTTACGCAAGATGTCCGTACTTCCCTCCTCCTTCCTTTTCCCTTACCACCATGCTTCACTTGCCTCTCTCGACAGTGCCTCCATGTTCCCCGACGAAATAAGGGTTATCACTAGCAGTGAGGTAGGGTGAATAATCCGTCACGCCCTTCTCCAACATTACGTTACGGTGCCGGATGTACGTCTTTAAATGCTGCTCCAATGCTTCATTGGACTTGCACCAGAATAGGCATAGCTTGCACCAGTATGGGTGTGATTCATTTGGTATGTGTAACTTATAAATATGTCCCTCCAGCCGCGACTTTAACCTCGGTCTTTCCCCTCCAAAGGCAGTGCAGACACCGGTAGGCTCTCCCTCGTGAGTGGCTTCTACTCTCCATATCTGGAAAATACATGTTAGAACCACATGGTTACCTTTATGCCAATTTAAGGTTTCAGGTCGCCAACGTTTGTTACGTTCTTTCATTGGGAACCTTACTGTAACTTACCCCACGCTTTCTCAGCAAAGCAGCAGGCAAAATAACCGTTGTCAATACCTGGTAGTGCGAGTCTTGGGAAAAACAACCGAAGCTGTAAACTTCGCGGTACCGCTAGATAACGCGGGTGTTACAAATGTATTAGACCTTATCTATATTTTTATTGCTCTTCTAGCCTTCTTCACCTAAGTAGGGACATTCAGGCATGTATACGGCTTTAACTTATCATGGTGGAACAGTTTTTCTGTATCAGTAGCGTCTAATCTTATAACAAAATTAATGATAGACCTTTTTCTGTTACCATATATGGGCCGTCAAACCTCTTTTCTAGCTTAGGGGTAACCCCAATTTTCCTTGTTTCATGCAGCATCCACACCAGGTCCCCTGGCGCATAACTATTGAGTGTTGACTTGACGTCATACCGAATCTTGCTTCTCTGGGCACTTTCGCCTAGATACTTGCGGGCTAGTGTGTGGGCATGCAACATCCGATTCTTCAGCGTCAGTACGTGATCTGCGCTGTTTAAAGGCTCATCTTCAGATGTTCCAGGAGAGTGGTAAACTAAATCTGCTGGGAGTCTGATCTCACGGCCAATGGTCATCAGGTTGGGGCTCAGCCTGGTTGCCTCATGTCGAGCCGCTCTGTACGCCCCTGCAAGACAACCCAGATGATCATCCCAATTCTCCTGCTCGTTGGTCAGGTATGCCTTTATCATCAACAATAGTGTTCTGTTTAAGCGCTCTGTCACTCCATTTCCTTTTGGATTCATTGGGCTGCACCGTGATTTGCGTACTTCTAGTATACTGCACAATTTGTGAAATACTTTGCTCTCGAACGTTGGGCCTTGGTCGGTATGTATATTGAGCGGGGCTCCCCATCGCGCTATGACATCATTGACTATCGTGTCGCACACTCTTCAGCATGTTGGTTGGGCACGGGAATAACATCTACGTATTTGCTGAAGTGGTCAGTTAAAACCATTATGTATTTGTTTCCCCTTGGTGATCTTGGGAAAGGACCTAGATAATCTATCCCTAATGTATCCCATGGTGCTCCGCTCCGTAGACGACCCATAGGTGCTCTAGCCGTCTTTGAGGCCGGTTTGTTTGCCGCACACACGTAGCACTGTGCTATGTATAATTTTATATCTTCTTTGAGATTGTATCAATAATATCGCTGTACCAACTTACTTTTTGTTTTCTTAATCCCTAGATGGCCTGCCAGAAGACGGATGAGCTCATGTTGTAAGGAGACCGGTCCCATTAATTGATGATTCTCTCCATCAGTGATGTTAAGGCATTTGAGAAGGACGCCATTTTTCAAGATGAGATTATCCCATAATAACCAGTAGTGGCGTGATGCTGGACTTTTGACCTCTATCGCCTGTGGTGAAGGTTTGCACCTAATTTGTTTTGCCTTGTAGATAGGTCCAATATCAGGGTCACTCGTTTGTTTGTCAGCCCTCTCCAGATCGGTGCACACCCATAGCCAGCTAGGTTTCCCTCCCGTATTTGTTGGCTGCCTTTTGGTCGCCTTTTTCTTTGGCCGACCTAATTCTCGAAGCTCCTTGAGTTCGTTTTCTCGCTGTAAAGTTTTTTGGCTGCAGATGTTCTTGATTGACAGTTAGAAGTACTGACTGCATGGTATCAGATCTTTTCTGGCACTTGCTACACGGCCCGCATGACAGAGGCTCAAACATATCGACATCACTGCACATGCAGTCTCTCGGATTCTCGCACCTTGACAATCAGTCGCAAAGCCCTTGGTTGCTTCCGGCACAGTATTCAATCTTGAAATTAAATGGGGCTAGAATCTCATCCAGCGCGCTATTTTACCGCTAGGTTCTTTTAAACTAAAAAGCCATATAAGCGCTTGATGATCAGACCTCACTAAAAAGTTTCGCCCCAGTAAATATTGACGAAAATACTGCACAAAGTAGACTACTGCCAGTAACTCTTTCTCTGTTATGCAATAATTTCGCTCTGCTCTATTCAGACTTCTACTTGCGTATGCTATGACTTTCTCCCTTTCGTTCTGTATTTGCGCTAGCACGGCCCCAATACCGATACCTGACGCGTCCACATCTAGTATAAAGATCCCCCCTTCATTTTGTGGGTATCCCACGACGTCAGGGCTGATAAGCACTTTCTTTAGCGTGCAAATGCTTTTTCACAGCTATCACTCCAGGTGAACTTTGCATCCTTTTTGGTCAAGTCAATCAGGGGCCTCGCAATGCTTGCGAAATCTCTCACAAATCTTCGGTAATATGATGCGGTTGCCACGAATTGCTTGACTTGCTTTAGATTTGTCGGTCTTTGCCAATCTACAGTTTTCGCGATGTTAGTCGGATCTGGCTCACACCATCTTTTGAGACCACGTGACCTAGGAACAACACTTCATTGCGCAGTAGGTTACATTTTTCAGGGCGAAGTTTCAAGCCAGCTGTCTTGATTCTGTCGAGCACTTGGTCGAGGCGCTGCACATGCTCTTCAAATGTTGTCCCAAACACAACCACGTCGTCTATGTATATCAGGCAGGTCTCCCACTGCAACCCAGCTAAAGCCATCTCCATAGTGCGTTGAAATGTGCTCGAACTGGCATTGAGTCCGAAGGGCATTCTCGTCAATTCAAAATGACCGTATTTGCATACTAGCGCACTTTTGCAGATATCTTCTTTCTTGAGAGGGATTTGATAGTACCAGCTTGTCATATCCAAACTACTGAATATGCTTGAACCAGACACTGCGTCAAGGCAGTCCTGCACCCAGGGAAGGGGGAAACGTGTAGGCTTTACAAGTGCATTTACTTTGCGGTAATCGACGCATGAGCGGATGGAACCATTCTTTTTCTTTACTAACACTATCGGGCTAGCCCATTGGGAGGTTCTTTCTAGAATAACGCCCTTCTTCAACAGATCCTCTATTGCCTTCTTTTCTTCTTCTGCGTAAGCGAGGGGAACTCTCCGTGGTCGCTGTCGGATGGGGGCGGCATCACCCGTGTTGATTGCATGCTCTGTTAAATGTGTAAGACCCAGGTCCCATTCGTTTTTGGAGAAGCAATCTTGATATTTGATCAGAAGTCCGGCGACTACATCTTTCTCTTGTGCCGACTTGCTCTCTGTAGACGTGCCAAAAAGATTCTGAAGGTGTTCTGGTATCTCTTGTGCTGTTGCCTTTCTTAATGTACTTTGAACTCGCCCAACATTGTCATCAACTTGAGTTCCAATTCTTCGTACACGATCGAAGTTAGATTGTTCACCAATATTCTCTTCTTGCGCAAGAACACTTACCACTTGATCTATCCGACCAGCACTCGCAATGACAGCATTCTGCTCCAAGGTTACCTCAGTAGAAAAGGGGTTCAGCACTCTGACCTTGCAACATGGGGCCTTCTGGGTATTCACCAGGGTAGTTGCCATCAGCAAATGGTACTTTTCCTTAAAGTATTCTGTTGGTTCTACTAAGAAGTCAACAGCACCATCTTAATCGTCTCCTTCTTGCCTCTCGATGAAAACATCCACTAGCGCTTCGGTCTTCCCGGGAATATCCAAGAAATCTGCTACTGTTAGTTTCCTGGCTGTGTTTGATTTGCTGATCTTGAAACACGGGATCTCCACGCCATCCAAAACTATTTTATTCTGGCTGAGAAGAATATCTGCTGGCCCCTTCTCACTCCCCATGAGAATGTCGGACCCTAGCAGTGCATCATCTTCTATTTCCGCCACAAATACTTCTTTATGTACCTCATACGGCCCTATCTGAAGCTTAAATTCTGCCTTTCCCCGTTCTGTATTTGCCGACCTGCTAGCACTCTTCAAGCACGCCGACTTCTTTAGGGCGGGACCTATTGCATCGTACACCCTGCTTGAAATAATGGTTCTAGACGCTCCTGTATGACATGTGTATATAAGAGGCACACCCTCGACCTGATCTCTGACGTGCACACCACTATACAGGCTCCTTTTGGTCATGCTCTGCTGGCAATTTTCAGTAATCACAGCATCATTGTTGTCTCGTTTCAGGCAGTTTTCTGTCTTTAGTTGGACCTCCTTCCGCCGCCAAGGTCGTTCCCTGCTCGTTTAAAGGACGGTTCTGTGCCTGGTGTCCCACTGCGTCCTCATTCTTATAAATTTGCTTTCCTTTTTCTTATCAGGTCAGTTACGAGCGAAGTGTCCAGTTTTATGACAGTTAAAACACTCTACATCTGCCTTCGATCCCCTTTTACTTCTGTCCCCGTTGCTGACCTTTGTAGATTCTAACTTTTCAAGTTTTTCTAATATCTGTAGCAAGATGGCTTCATGGTCTGCCCTTTCATTTGTGATTTCTGACATCTTCTGGTCCATTTGCACCTTCGTTCCCGCGTCCGATGTTTTCCTGTTTTCTCTCCCGTCGTATGGTACCCTGTATGCCCTATCTTCATCTTCACTCCAACATTCGTTGCTCTCTTCCGGATCCCGGACCGTCGCACGCCTGGCGCCTCTTTTCTGTTTGCGGTCAGTGACAACCCCGCCTCTGGTTTGCGTGAAGTTTACTCCATGAAATACGGCCTCGTCTATCGTTCGTGGCTCTTTGTGTAAGTCTATTTCAAACCGGGCTTCTTCATCAAAAAGGCCATCCAGGAACCTCCTTACCAAATCTTCGTCACTGGTTTTTCTGTCACGGTATCCATGCGCTCTGTCATACAACATTTTTACTTCAGAAGCATAGTCTTCTACTGACTCTCCGCTCTTTTGATTTCTCCGACTGAACCTTGTGGCGAAGGATCGGGGCTTCTCAATAACACGGAATCGGCAATCTAATTCTCTAACCAGATCTCTGTATCTGTTTAAAAACGACGGCGGTAGTTGCGAAAATACAATTGGTCCAACGTTTCTTCATCATCCCAGCCGTACCGGTGTGCAAGCGCTTCAAACCTGGTGATCCAGACCTGCCAGTCTTCTGTTCCAGAAAATGACGTTATCTTTATAATGTCTCCTCTTCTACGCCCCTGTACTGCGCTGCGTGCCGAGTTGTCCGTCAAATACCGATCTCCGGATCCTAATCCTAACCGTGCGTCGTCTCTCTCAGCGCGCGCGTAGCTTGTACGTGTGTATGAGTTGACGTTCGTATTATGTTCTACATTTTGGCTCTGTCGATAATTTGGATTATCATTATCAGCGTCGTCGGACCTTTTGCTCTGCGCTACTTTTAATGACTTTAGTTCCTGTCGGACTACATCTCAGAGATTTCACATCCAATTTCTCTCTCTAAACCCCATCCCACCACAATGAGTTATTCGATTACATCATTTGGCTCCAGTGCATCTAAATGTCCTAAAACATTTTCAAAGTATTGCAAACAAACTGGGAACGCTGAATTACAGCCATTTCGAGCTGCTTTTTGTCTAATTAACAACTTCTCAAGTTTAAATATTGTGATTCGCATGTCTAGATTCAAATAATGAGATAGAGTATTTGGATCTGAGTGCTTGTAATTTCATCACTACAGTTCACAGATAAATAGTGAAAATCGAGTATGAAAGAGAAGTCCAAATCATGCTATAAAATCCCCCACAAAATACCTCAGAATGCAGGATTGAGCATATAGATTTTCAAAATTTTCCGAGGGAGCAGGCCCCGGACCTCATGATTAGTTAGGCACCTTACAAATTCATTTGGGCCTCTTACAAATTTTATTTATCGAGAACCCTGGACGTGTCCGAGGGGCTGATGTTCAAGCTCAGTAACAAATTAACGCTGTTAAAAATATGACTCGCCGAGAACCCCCCTTGCTAAAATCCTGGATCCGCCCCTGTCTCTAACTACATCTGTTATATTGTCAATCATTTTGCTTCGGTAACTGCTCGAGTGAACAGGGTCCGGAGATTGACGGAATGAAGTGTTCACCGCCACACTTTGACAATCCCTTGATTGATAATTTATTTATGAGACCGCATCTTCATTATCTACTATCAAATCCGGCTTCTTAACCAATACCTGGAGATATCCTATCACGCTTTCTCCGTCCCGGTGGCACTCCTCGTCAGTGCGGATCTCTATCTCTCGATCGCTGTCATCTGGCGCCGTAAAGCTCATAATGCCTAGGTTCATTGTGTGCTTAACTCACTGCTGTGTAGCTATGTCGGATGCTAGGAACGTATCACAGGATCTGTACGTTTCTGGCAGATCCCACCGCTGCCACCATAAATGTTGCGTGCCGACGACGGTGCAGAGTACACACTCTTCACAATAGCAAACGGACAGACGGACAGCTGATGCTTTACGTAATAATATCTTTACAAAGGAACGGACGGACGTGCAGACGGACAAAGCGTGACTACATATGTGTATAAAGGATTAAACGGACATATAAGTCTTGACTCCGTAGCATTCAACACAAATTGTTTGGGGAGGGTTATTTTAAAATACACTAAAATATAATAACTCTAACAGTTTGATGACTTTTATTCACGTAAGCCTTAACAGATGTTTGAGGAAATAAATAATCAAAGTGAATAAATACAAGTGAATTATGTGATTTAAGACAAGTACTAAAGCGTTGGCGACCTTTAAATTAAGCGACAATAAACAACGTTGCATGGCTTTTAAATAAGTTAAGACCTGTTAATGCGTTTTTACTATAAAACACTTGTGCAAAAATAACTAATTTAACTATGAGTTAAATAACAATAATTTACTTTAAGTCTAACTAATTAAAAATAATTTCGATAAAAAGCCGAAAAGGTCTACCTGACATAGAAAAATCTACTACGAAGTACCGAAATAATGAGTTGCAGCCCCTTTTATACTACGCAAACCGACAGCTTACTAACAAAACCGACAATGTGAGTAAAATTGTAGTAGGGGTGCATTAGGGTTTACTAACAAAAATTACAGTTTGTTAAAAGATGGTCTACAGTAAAAGTAACAACTCGAATAACCGTTTGAACAATTTAACAACGTTGTTGCATATATAAAATATACAAAATAGCGCGGGAGTAAAATATGATGTGCAGAAAAGGGGTTAATAACAATTATTTTAGTTTATGATTGCAAAACATTTCCTTATTGTAGCCTCTTTCTATGAAATTTACAACTGTGATATGATGACGTCACGTAATAATGACGTCACGACGAAAGCATACACAATGGCGGACATGAATGTAAATAGTCGGTAATATGGACAAATTAAACGTTCATTCTTTAGAACAGAGATGATTTGGAAGGAATTAAATACTTTTAATGAAAATAAAAGGTAAATACAAGCATTTTGTGTCCAATATGAACTATAATATAAGTATAAATGATCCAATAGAACTCTAATACATAATCAATAAGACACATGTATGGAGTGGATATTTGGCTCACCACAATATTATATTACAAGATACCAACCAATTCAAGTAAGTGTGATCAAAATGTTCTCTAGTTTTATAGTTTATTTAGCTAGTCTAAATATTTTGGTGCATTCAAGATGACGTTACGTTTGGAAACTCTATTATGGCCATCGAGTGTATGATTGACAAAAAAGTTAATATCATTTACCACTTAGAGTGTAAATATGAATAATTTCATCTTAGTAAATTCAACCTTTATCAACTGCAAAATTATGTCTATTGTTCACTGGCGATGAAAAACAAAGGTTTTAAGGGTAGATACATCTATTTTATTTCAAAATTCAAAAATTAAAATTAAAATTAGTTTGTTTTTGTCACGTACGGTATGTATGTTATATTATTATACTGCAAAGAAATTTGCTTGAATTTGATTGGATAATTTGCCGTTGATGTATATCCGTATTTACGGATCGGCCGTAGATATGAACGCACGTACCTTAATTTCCCTCTCTGGCCTCCCACCTTTTGTTGTCGTCCGCCATTTTGTTTTGAATTCCCGTAAAAATGCATAATTTGAAACCAATCTTGTAAATTATAAGCCGGTATGCTTAGGGATTATTAAAATTGTTACAGAAAATATTTGTGTTAGGTTTTTAACGTTGAAAACGATCAGATTATTCTCAAATTTTGTAAATAAATATCAAACCGATAGTCCATTCAATTTCTATAGAAGTGACGTCATACAGGTAAATTAATGACGTCAGATATGTAATTATTGAGGTTCTCAGAAGGGCATTAAGTAGTTCGGTATTAAATAAGCGAAATAAATGAAAAAATCGATGTTTTCTAATTATTTTTGTCTGAAAAAGTCTTTGCAGTATAATAAAACAATTATTTGGTTCCTTGAAAGGGTATGTGAGGATATATTGCCGGTCTGGGTGTCATATTATCCCTCGCCTGCGGCTCGGGTAATATGACACCCAGACCGGCAATATATCCTCACATTCCCTGTCAAGAAACCAAATAACTATATAATCCATATAGTTTCCCATTTCTCATGACGTAATTGTCATGCCAGAATGCGTTTCTTGGTATGGCGACATGTCTAGAAGTTTGAAAAACTAACGAAATTATACTATTGTAAAGGTCTACATATGTCATTACAAAAAGGGGGCGATTCAACTAGTTTGTCGCAATCTGTGAAAACGTGCTAAAGTATCAAGCGTTCAAACCTTAACCCACTTTTAGACAGGTTATTTATGTTGGATACATCATGAGAAACGAGATATTCAAAATTCACATCATAATCTATATAAAACTCGGAAAAGCCTCGTTTTATATCGATCAAGATATCTCGTTTAATAATGTCAGTAAAACAACAAAACTTTTGTATTCTATTTATCACAGAACCTACGAAATCGAGTCTTAATTGTCCCTGTCAACATGTACATGTATCACCTATCAGAGCGAAATTGAAACGTATGTAATTCGGTCGCATCGGTTGATATTAAAGCTAGTCCCGTTGCACTAATGTTTCCTATCATTGTTCGAGGTGCTTACACAAATAAATAAAAACAGACAAATATCATTTAAACAGTGCTAAGACATAAAAAAAAAATTAGCAAAGTTTGCTTCTATAGTGGCGTTTTGTTAATTTAAAAAAATCGATCTATGATGTCATTTGAGTTGACGATCTTAGTGGCATAGTAATGTTAGAATTACATAGATATCATAATTTCGATGTTTTAATTGTTTTCTCTGTCATGCTGGGAATGTAGACGAAGCTAGAAAGATTATAATTTAAATGAACACTAGTGTTAAATTTTACATTTAAATTAATATACGAAAACCCCAAGATGCCAAAACATGTTGCTTCGTCATTACCATTACTACTATTCAGAAGTTTATTGCTTGAATGAAGTGATTACCTGGCGAAAGTGAGTCATTTTGTTAAAAATCTTTAATCTTATTTTGACAACGTGCCTGAATAGAAGTTAAGCTACAATATAGAACTTATTTTATACCAAGCATTATAAATAAAATGTATATATCTAAAAGGATTTTTAATACACTCTCACACCGACAGTCATGTGATAAATCGATTCATTGTATGTTTTATAAGTTAAATACATATGAGAGAACAGGTTAAATTTGGAGACTCAAAAATACGATTTCAATCACAATTTACTTGCTAGGAAATGCGGCAAACCAACATTGAAACAACGTCTGACTCAGTAGATGAAATATTAACACCTCAGACGTAATTTCATTTACACGAAACTCTTGAATGGCGACTTGCCTTTGCTCGAATTGTCTTCAATGTACTTGATGTAAACGTTCAGTTGACAAATATCTGTGTAAAGGTGTGTATTTGTGTTCTTATTTTTACCAGAGACATAGCAAGATGAAAAACAATGCATAAAATGGCTCTATGCTACGCTAATCGCTTGTAATTTTATGTAATTCACAACTGTAACCGATGTACAAGTGACAATTCATTTGCTGGATACATAATCTGCAAAATGTAACTCTTGGAACTCGAACAGTTTGTATAGTACACTTGTGTCTTATCATCATTCTCCAATGCGGAAATGTTTTGTCTACATTTAGTTACAATAAAGGCTTAATGTTTGCCTCTTTCTTGATAAATTGCACAAGGCTTATGCAGTTATTTTTGTTCAATGGACAGTTATGAATACCTTTTCCAGTCAGAAAAGCCATGTCAAATATACCACCAAGAGCCTTTAATTCTGTTCCAGTTAATACGCGTTCACTTGCCTGAGTCGGGAGAGCATGAATATCCTTGTGATGAAAGATCAGTAATGCCATCTTGGGTGTAACTGAAAAAAGACGCATTGCTTATTAACAATTAAATACGACAAAATATATGTTAACTTTATTTGATCTAGCATGTTTGCCTATTTCATACGTCGATCCATCTATCTTGTTTCGGGAGCTAGAAAAACTCATTGTCATAGAGGATCGCACCATTGGTTTAACGAAAAACGAAAATATCGATCCGTTAATTATTTCAATAAGCAATTTGTTTATTCAGTTTATTATAACAATAAATCGATTAAAAATGATTGTGAGTTTGTAGGCGTTAGCTCTTCTGTAAACAATCAAATACCTGTAAGCAGAATATCCATGTTGTCCTGTACTTTAAAACTAGCATCTACTTTAACCTTCATTTTAGTAGAGGCAATGAACACACATTTTAAGTTATAACCGATTTGTATATACGAAAATGAATCAACGGCAAAATATAAAATTAAAGGAACATTATTTGCAGCATATTAAAAAGAAGTATTTACGAATGATGTTTCTCACGTTATGACTTACGACGATAACACGACAACTTTGGGAAATTTGAAACAGAATAGTGTATACTGTAGTGTTTAAAAACAATAATGATAACTCTCGAATGATTTAACATCAATATCGTTTTTTTACAGCCTTTAACTACACTTCAAGGTATCGCAATAATTACTAAACTAGAATGTTGTGTTCCGCAGAACACATGTGTCGCCTGCATGGAAAAAGTTGAAATGTGGGCCTATGTTTAATCATATATAATAACAATATTTTATTTAAGTTGATTTCAATACTTAACCACTGAACACATGTGTCATCTAAATTGCATTTAAAAGGGGAATAACTGAAACAGATGGCATTGTTCATGCTGATGATATATTCCAAGTATGAAGTGAATAGGACAAGTACTTTCAAAGTTATAGGAAACATTAAGTTTCATGTTAAAGTTGCATTTGAAAGGGGCATAACTAAAAAATATTGAAACTGGAGTTATCATTCTTGTCGTCACAGATGGCATTGTTCATGTTGATGATATATTCCAAGTATGAAGTGAATAGGACAAGTACTTTCAAAGTTATAGGCAACATTAAGTTTCAGGTTAAAGTTGCATTGAAAGGGGCATAACTCAAAAAATATTAAAACTGGGTTTATCATTCTTGTCGTCACAGATGGCATTGTTCATGCTGATGATATATTCCAAGTATGAAGTGAATAGGACAAGTACGTTCAAAGTTATAGGCAACATTAAGTTTCAGGTTAAAGTTGCATTTCAAAGGGACATAACTCAAAAAATATTGAAACTGGAGTTATCATTCTTGTCGTCACAGATGGCATTGTTCATGCTGATGATATATTCCAAGTATGATGTGAATAGGACAAGTACTTTCAAAGTTTTAGGCAACATTAAGTTTCAGGTTAAAGTTGCATTTGAAAGGGGCATAACTTAAAAAACATTGAAACTGGAGTTATCATTCTTGTCGTCACAGATGGCATTGTTCATGTTGATGATATATTCCAAGTATGAAGTGAATAGGACAAGTACTTTAAAAGTTATAGGCAACATTAAGTCTCAAGTTAAAGTTGCATTGGAAAGGGGCATAACTTAAAAATATTCAAACTGGGGTTATCATTCTTCTCATCAGAGATGGCATTGTTCATGCTGATGATATATTCCAAGTATGAAGTGAATAAGACAAGAACTTTCAAAGTTATAAGCCACAAGTTTCAGGTTAAAGTTGCATTTGAAAGGGGCATAACTCATAAAATAGTGACAGAGGAGTTATTGTTCTTGTTGTCACGGATCGCTGTGTTCATGCTGATGATATATTCCAAGTATGAAGTGAATAGGACAAGTACTTTCAAAGTTATAGGCCACATTAAGTTTCATGTTAAAGTTGCATTTGAAAGGGGCATAACTCATAAAATAGTGACAGAGGAGTTATCGTTCTTGTTGTCACGGATCGCTGTGTTCATGCTGATGATATATTCCAAGTATGAAGTGAATAGGACAATTACTTTCAAAGTTACAAGCCACATTAAGTTTCATGTTAAAGTTGCATTTGAAAGGGGCATAACTCATAAAATAGTGACAGAGGAGTTATCGTTCTTGTTGTCTCGAATCTCTGTGTTCATGCTGATGATATATTCCAAGTATGAAGTTAATATGACAAGTACTTTCAAAGTTATAGGTCACATTAAGTTTCATGTTAAAGCTTGGGGACTACCGGACGACGCCGACGACGACGACGACGACGACACCGACGGACAATAGGATCCCTATGTGTCTACCTGCTACCGCAGGCGACACAAAAGTTATGAATATTTTTTGGCAGGATATGTGAGAATAATTTCACATCATTATCCAATTTATCAGGCAAGGTAAAATACGGAAAATAGACCGGCAACATATTCTCCTCAACCAAATAACTGCTTTAGTTAACAGGAAATTTTCTCCTAGCAAATGAGAATTTGATAGTAATAAAAAACGTTTTTTGTTTAAGTCTTTCTATTCCGAACAACTTATTTCCCCGTTAAGAATATCCAAATCACCTGCAAGATGTGATTGTTTTCCCTGTGTGAGATTATTTTTAAAGCGTTTCAATGGTCTGTCGATTCGAAATGTCTTCATTTTGTGTTATAATTTGATTAGTTTTAACTTAAAACAAAGCACTGTTAAAACAAAAATAAAACATTTGGCTAAATTTAAATGCATTTTTGCTGCTACTCAGAATAAATTAAAATAAAATTCCACTGAGACAAGTTACTTCTAAACCAGTATTTAATAGTGATTCGACCTAAATTTTGATGAAAATTAAAGGCAGTATTTATTTGTAAAATCAATGATCTTTAAATTTAAAAAGAAATGATACCAACATGACTCTGTACATGGTTGTTTGTTAACCTAATCATCGCATTGAATGACGAAGAAGGTAGGGATTTAAGAGTTTATGATGTATAGAAAGAAATGTATACTTAGTCGAACCTTAAGAAGGAATGGTGAATACCTTTATAGATTTGGTTGAAACAAGATGGAACAGTGCAGATAATATGTGGCCAAATCACTGACAACATATGCTAATGGACACAAGTCTTATCCGGTCTACAATTTGCAACACATTTCTCTATCTGCATGTTATGCATACATGCTATTATGTTTGATCTCTTGCTAGAACTTTCTAGTATGTAGCTAGGAAAGGGTTAAGTCATTGTGGAAGTTTTTTCAATATGCATATAAACATATATGCTGTTTGCTATTATTGATTTTTCAAGATTGTTCTAGAATATACATGTACCGTAAGCTGTTCTATATTTAGACATGGAAAACACTATGCTTTATGTAATCATTTAGCATGATAAATATAGACTTATTGGTATATTCTGGAAGTATATTTGATGGAGAAATTGTCTGAAGGTTCTAGAAGCTTCTCTGGTAATATATATATAATCGGATATCTGAAGCTGTTTTGGTTGGCATTCACGGATATAATTAATAAGTTTATAACTTTTAAAAGAAGATTATTCAACAAACGTGTTGTGATTATTTTGGCTTACTATATTGGAACTTCTGGACTTTCTGACAGTGATTTCAAAGTGATAATTCAGGATCAGAGGACTATAACATTTAAATATTGAACAAACTGTGGACAATTTAGGATTTTACTTTGAAATTGTGTGGAGATATAGCTGTATAAGGTATTGTAAATTTCACTTGTTTGTTATTGTTTGTTTAATTTAAATATTTTTGTAATACTTGCTGTTGGTGATCATTCTGTTCGAATACCTGGTCGTAACAGAATTTGGGGGCTCGTCCGGGATCTGAACATTTTTTTTCACACAAATTTAATTGTCGTATTTAACCCTTTGAAAGTATTTCTTATAAATTTATACATAATTCTTGTAGTCAGCAGCAAGTAATCATGAGTTTTGAAATAGAAGCTTTTGAGAGTTCTCCCTCCCAGGAGATGTTAGCATTGGCTAAAAAGACTGACTTGCTCAATCTTACAAAACATTATGGTTTAGCTGAAGCTAAATCTTCTATGCGCAAGCAGGAAATTATGAAAATTTTGATTGACTTTCTGATTGATGAAGAAATAGTAGACGAGTCTTATCTTGCTTTGAAAAAAGAAGTATCCTCCTCATATGAATCAAAGTTAGATGAATTAAGATTAAAATTACAATTTGATTTGGAAATCAAAAAATTAGAAATGGCATTATTGAGAGAACAAAAAGAACAAGAAATTGCATTAGAAAGAGAGAAGATAACATTAAATAGAGAACAAAAGGAAAAAGAACTTTCATTAGAGAGAGAAAGGTTAGCATTTGAAAGAGAGAAAGCTGAAAGAGATTCGCATATAAAGGAATTCGAAATTCAAGAAAGAGCACGTCAGTCCGAGGCCGCACGCACTGATGTTACAAAATATTTTAAAGCAATACCACCATTTCAAGAAAAGACAGTAGATGACTATTTTGTTTCATTTGAAAAAGTTGTTGAAAATCTGAAAGTTGACAAAGGGCAGTAGACTTTGCTTTTATCAACTGTTCTTGTTGGCAAAGCTGCTAAAACATACAATTCTCTGTCTGTTGCTCAGACTTCTGACTATGAGTTAGTTAAAGAATTGATTCTTAAGGCGTATGAGCTTGTTCCGGAATCTTACAGGCAACGTTTTAGGAACTGCCGGAGAGAATCTGGGCAAACTCATGTAGAATTTGCAAGAGAAAAGGAAAAACTATTTGATAGGTGGTGCACATCTAAGAAAATTGACAAAGGTCATGAACGTCTGAGACAACTTATGCTAGTAGAAGAATTCAAAAACTGCATTCACTCTGATATAAAAACTCACATAGATGAACGCAAAGTTGACACTTTAGAAGAAGCTGCAAAGTTGGCAGATGAATATGCATTGACTCACAAGAATATATTTTCAAATAAATCAAAGTCCAGTTTTGATAGTTCTAAGCCAAACTATGGTGGTAAATATGGACCATCAAATTCTTTTGATAAATCAGGGTCACAGAATTCTAATGAAAACTCTGGATCACCTGATAGTTCAAGTGTGTCGAAATCAAAGCCAACCAATGACACAAAACCTCAGTCCCCTTTGCCAGAAAAGCTTTGCAATTATTGCAAGAAACCGGGACATGTTATTTCTGAATGTTTCAGGTTAAAACGCAATCAACAACGTCGTGAGACAGCCAAACCGACTGGGCTCACTACTTCAAGGTCAAGACCCAATTCTTTTGTCAGAGTAAATGACAGTTCTATGTTCAAAGAGCCAAAGTCTGACTCTACTTTGGAGATTTTTGAGCCATTCTTAACAGAAGGTTCAGTTTCACTGTTAGGTGATTTATGCCCACCTACCCCTATTAAGATTTTAAGAGATACAGGGGCTTCCCAATCTCCTATTTTAGCAGATGTTCTGCCATTTTCAGAAGACTCCTCTTCAGGAACAAGTGTCCTTATTCAGGGGGTAGAGTGTGGATTTAAAAATGTTCCACTCCATAATATCCATTTAAAATCAGATTTGGTTACTGGGACAGTTTTTGTGGGCTTGACATCTTCATTACCTTTTAAAGGTGTTCATTTGTTACTAGGCAATGACCTAGCAGGGGACAAGGTTAGGGTAGATCCTATTGTAACTGACACTCCTTCAGTAGATCAATCAATTGATCCAGTTGAGCAGGAAATGCCTGATCTTTATCCTTCATGTGCAGTTACTAGGGCTATGGCAAAGAAAGCCGTTCAGAATGACAATTTAGACCTTGACTTATCTGACACTTTCATAGGTCAGTGTTTTGATAATGAGATTAAACAATCTCTTACTTCTTGTCTGCCTGAAAGCAAGACAGACGTTTCTACGTCTGAAAGTCATTTCATTTCTGAAACAAATCATGACCAAAATTCTAGGTCACAACTTATCTCAGAACAATTAAAAGACCCTGAGATTTCAAAATTATTTGATAGGGCTGTAAATGAAGAAGAACCCTGTATGTTACTATACCAAAGATGGTATTCTCATGAGAAAATGGCGTCCGCCAGATGTTCTTGTTGATGATGAATGGGCTGTAAAACATCAGATAGTTGTTCCAAAGTCTTTTCATTTAGATATTCTGAGTCTAGCTCATGACACGCCCATGTCAGGTCACTTAGGTGTAAATAAGACTTATCAGAAGATACTCAATCTATTGGCCTGGCCTGAAAAGTGATGTCTCAAAATTTTGCAAGTCATGTCATACATGTCAAATGGTTGGTAAACCAAATCAAACAATTCCAAAAGCTCCATTACAGCCTATTCCAGCCTTTGCTGAACCATTCAGCCATATTATTATTGACTGTGTAGGTCCTTTGCCCAAGACAAGGTCTGGGAATGAGTATTTGCTTACAATTATGTGTTCCTCAACACGATTCCCTGAAGCAATACCTTTAAGAAATATAAAAGCAAAATCTATTGTCAAGTCTTTGACTAAATTTTTCACTCTTTTTGGACTTCCGAAGTCTGTGCAATCAGATCAGGGGTCAAATTTTATGTCTGGTCTATTCCAACAAGTGATGTATGAGTTGGGAATAACGCAGTACAAGTCATCTGCTTATCACCCAGAAAGTCAAGGTGCTTTAGAAAGATTTCACCAGACTCTGAAGAATATGATCAGATCATACTGCTTTGATTCTGAAAAAGACTGGGATGAAGGCATACATTTACTTTTATTTGCAGTCAGGGAATCTGTTCAGGACTCGCTAGGGTTCAGTCCCTTTGAATTGGTGTTCGGTCACACTGTTCGGGGACCACTCAAATTGATGAAAGAAAAGTTTCTTTCAACTGACTCTAGTCCATTGAATTTACTTCAGTATGTCTCAAATTTTAGGCAAAAATTATCATCTGCTTGTGAACTTGCAAAAAGCAATCTCAAACAAAGTCAAAACAAAATGAAAGCAAGGTATGAATAACAAGCAGTTGAAAGATGCTTCAGTCCTGGAGATAAGGTTCTTGCATTGTTGCCTGTCCCAGGAAAACCTTTGCAAGCTAGATATTGTGGACCTTACACTGTAGAGAAAAAACTGAGTGATTTGAATTATGTTGTCAATACACCTGGGAGGCGAAAACAAAATCAATTATGTCATGTTAATATGTTAAAACCATATTTTGATAGAGATAACCTTCTCAAACCAGTAAATTTAGTGCATTCTACTTCACACAATGATGTAAAAAAGGACAGTAAAGACACTGAAAACTCTGATCCTGGTTCGGCAAAATTGAACAACTCTGACATCCTGAACAACCTTGACCAGAAACTCCAGCATCTTGAGCCTGAAGAAAGGGAAGAACTGAAGACACTCATCTTGGAGTATAAACATTTATTTCCGGATGTTCCGTCAAGGACTGACAAAATATTCCATGATGTCGTCGTTGAAGACTGTACACCTATAAAACAGCATCCATATCGCTTGCATCCAGAAAAGCAAAAATATCTACAAAAGGAGGTGGAATATCTTCTTGAAAATGACTTAATTGAGAAAAGCCAAAGTGACTGGAGTTCTCCGTGTATACTTGTGCCGAAACCAGACAAAACCTACAGAATGTGTACAGACTTTCGCAAAGTGAATGCTGGGACTAAAACTGATATATATATATATATATATATATATATATATATATATATATATTGAATTGTTTGCTAGACTTGTATTGTTGCTGTTTTGTTATGAATGTTTAAATTTATGATGTCATTTCACTGTTGATTGCTTATGATATGGAGATGTCAATTTTGTGAACAAAGAAAATTTTATATTCATAAAATTTTCTTTTCTTCAAGAGGGGAGGTGTTATGCATACATGCTATTATGTTTGATCTCTTGCTAGAACTTTCTAGTATGTAGCTAGGAAAGGGTTATGTCATTGTGGAAGTTTTTTCAATATGCATATAAACATATATGCTGTTTGCTATTATTGATTTTTCAAGATTGTTCTAGAATATACATGTACCGTAAGCTGTTCTATATTTAGACATGGAAAAACACTATGCTTTATGTAATCATTTAGCATGATAAATATAGACTTATTGGTATATTCTGGAAGTATATTTGATGGAGAAATTGTCTGAAGGTTCTAGAAGCTTCTCTCGTAATATATATAATCGGATATCTGAAGCTGTTTTGGTTGGCATTCACGGATATAATTAATAAGTTTATAACTTTTAAAAGAAGATTATTCAACAAACGTGTTGTGATTATTTTGGCTTACTATATTGGAACTTCTGGACTTTCGGACAGTGATTTCAAAGTGATAATTCAGGATCAGAGGACTATAACATTTAAATATTGAACAAACTGTGGACAATTTAGGATTTTACTTTGAAATTGTGTGGAGATATAGCTGTATAAGGTATTGTAAATTTCACTTGTTTGTTATTGTTTGTTTAATAAAAAATATTTTTGTAATACTTGCTGTTGGTGATCATTCTGTTCGAATACCTGGTCGTAACATGCAGTTCTGGCTCAAATTCAAGAATTTATTTTTCTTCGAATGCATAAAATTGTCCTTTTTCAATCGGTACCAAATTCATAAGTGTACGATAAAAACTCGCATTTAAAACATGTTATGGAAACCCGTACCGGACACGACTTTTGTCCGCGAGTGTACCTATTTCTATCGGGATACATTGTATCTAAAAGAAAGAGTGTATCGTACTGCACAATCACATTTAGAAAAGTTGAGAAAAGCAATTAGGCGTGAAATAAGAAATAGTTCAATGGACACGGGCCAATCTGTTATCAGTTACACTTAACAACCTTCGGAAGTCGCTTAAATCAGGGAACTCGCCATCTTGAGCACATGTTGTAAAACTGAACCATGTATGAAAAGGGGCATATAGATGATATTTTTTTAAAAACCTGTGTTATTTATGTATAAGATTATACTTTATCATATCTTCTTTCTTCGGGTGACTATAATTAAAAGTAAATTCTATTCTTTGAAAAAATTAAAACAACTAATTTGTAACATATATTATGCAATACCACGAACTATACGTCAACCAACTAAAGCATAATGTACATGCATCCATATAAGGAGTAGCATATTGAGGTAGAAATAAGAGAGGATGCATGAGTCGAGTTCTATTAATGTATTCTTAGAATCAGTCAATTACTACAAACACCCCTTGCATTGTAAAGAAAATCAAAACTCAAAAAGATGAGCTACAGATCAACTACACGTACACCACTGCCGAATTTTGAGTGCCCTTAAGTATATCTTAAGATAAAACATGCAGCTAAGAGGTATGTACTATATTGTTTTCATTAACATACGTATTTTTTTTGTCAAGCTTATTATAACTTTCAGATTAACCAAGTTAAAACACGACTATTTTATAAGTAAAATGCATGGCTGTTAGCATTGTACGTCTTTCGGACATTGCATTTTGAAAACAACTAATAATTAAGCGAATTATGACCAAAGTGAAAATGCTGTGGTCAAATCGCCTGGAAAAACGCACTATTATTAATTTCTGTCACGATCTTAGAAAAACAACTCCAGAAACGCAAACAAAAAAATGATTGAGTGGATGCAAAAGAAAACTTCCATCACCTGCCAGTGGGCTCTAGATTTGAAGTGACATTTGTGGTTTTGTTACGGCTAGAAGATTCATGAAATAGGTCTGGTGTAAGCAATAAAGAAAAGATCCGACACGACGGCGGTAATGTCAAGCCGGGAGGCGATTGAGCTATTTTGTTCTGCGTACGGAACCGTGCAACGCATTTTGACAAACACATTTCATTTGTCAAAGATATGGTTATATTGTATTAACGCATTTGTTTTTTTTAAATATGTTATGTTTTTTTATTAAAAAGTCGTATGAATTACAAATAAAAATGGTTTATATTTTACCTACACTCGAGTTAACTGCTATTAACTTTATTTAAAATGCATTAAACTTCTTATAGCATAAATTTATAAGTTTTTAATGGATTATTTTTAAAGGTAAATATCAAATGCTTAAGGACCGCGATATTGAGCAGTAGATATTGCATTCCCGGGCCTTTCTTTGGCTGTACGAGCGAGAAGAGAACCAATTTCTTGGTCGCCTCATAACTCATAACTGACGAGACTTCGACCAGCTTTGAAACACTGCTATGTTCGATCAGTGGGTTCACTGGCATCGCATTTCTTTGACAGAGTTTATTTTGAAATGCTTTGAACATACGCCGCTAAGCTGAAGAATGTGAATTAACGTCATTGACTTTGTTAATTATACTGAGTAAATATGCTTAATCATGACAATACGGTTTTACAGAAAAAAATTACATCTACATTACTATAGTTGCAAATGTAACAAAATAGGCTCAATTGAAAATGAAAGTGCCTAAAGCTAAAAGCGAACCCGTACCGTCATGACGACAGTGCATAGACCTGTAATTCCTGCGATGCAACCAATTTAGCTACCCGGGACAAGCCCAAACAATTTGCTCGGATAGCCCTGATATACGTAACCATTACTGCATGACATAAAAGGCTCAATCAAACCAAACCAGTTCTGGTTTAAATTTTATATTGTGCAGCTTTTAAAGTTCGCTGTACCTATGTTCAAGATACCAGACACACATAATCATACTTCTTAAATATGGTAGTGCAGTTTTAAATGCACAATTCGTAAACGATTAAAATCTCCTTTATTCTAAGAGATAAACATGTTATTGCGTTAAAGTATGTTTCTTTTCCAAAACGTCACTTGTATATAATTAATAAAATTCATACATTTTGATAGCTTACTTGCAAGACCCTGTGTAACTTGTGCGACATCTGTACCTAGTCGTGAAGCCGTGATGCAAATCAAAAGAACTGGCACATCGGGCAGTATTTCGGATTGTTTGGCACACTGAATGAATTCGACGCATAACAGCTCGGATTCCAAATTCTTTTTCAACATGTCTTTCAGCTCAACTTCAACACCACATATCTGATCGACTCTATTCGAACTATACAGTTGGACTATTTAAACATAAACGTAAATATTATTTAAGAATTACATATACGTATAAATAAACACTTTTTGTTATTAGAAATCAGGAAAGGAGATGTCAAACAAACTACCATTGTTGTGTCTGTTTAGAGTGGAAAAAATATTATTAGGCAGACTTTAAATAAGAACTTAAAAACGTTTCGGCAATTCTTGATATGCATATTACACATTTAAAAGAAACTATTTCAGTATGTGCACAGCAAGTAAACAGTTAAGAATATATTACAGAATTGAATAAAATATATAATACAGAAAGTAACCATGCTAACCTTGTACACATTTTTTCGCTTTCAATATATCTAATTCCATCTTACAATTTTCATACATTAGTACACTTATTTCTTGATCTGTTATTTTGGCGAGTAATGTCTTTTTCTCTTCTTGCAAAGTGTTCTTTTCCTGTTTACATTCGTCGATTTCACGCTCCAAAACAATTGTCCTTTCTTTAATCGCTTTATTTTCATTACATAAACCTTGAATGTGTTCGTTTAGTTTTGTTATTTTACATCCTAGACGTTCTGTCTCCTGTTGCATTTCATTCCCACGCTTCTGAAAGTCTTTTAAGTCTTTTTTAGAATTCTGTAGGGCAAGTTCCAATTTATTCTTCTCAGTGCTATTACTTTTCATATCTTCATTATATTTGTTATTTAACTGCTGCAGCGCAGTTTTAAGCTCATTGATTGTCCCCACTTCTTCTGTAACAGCCCCTTGTTTTTTCTCTTCTAATATTTGTTCGAAGCCCTGTCTCACTTGCATTAATTCTTTGTCTTTTATGTCGATTTTGTTCTGCATTTCATTTGAACTGGTTTCCAGTGTTTTTATTGATTGTTTTAATTTTTCAATTTCTTGTTCATAGTTTAAACGTTGTCTTTCCAATGTTTCATTTTTCTCAGATATTTCGTTTCTTAACTCATTAATTTGTGTTTTAAGATCGCTAACATTTTCTGTCCATGATGAGCGCATAGCTTGAAAGTTAGTTTCAAATGTTGTGTGATGTAAAAGTTGTTCCATCTTATTGGCACTGCTGGGTTCTGTTTTGCTCTTTCGTAAAACGTCCATTTGTTTCTGAAGTCTCGGATCTCCCGTTGTTACTGAAACGTTCGCCCTTTTCTGTTCAGGATATTTTTTTTCCTTAATATGCGTTTGAGTTTCGTATTGCTTTGACTGGTTTTGAACTTTTATATTGGCACACACACCAAACACATTAGATTCTATTTGCTTTTCGTAGTTTTCTTTTTCTTGTTCTAATTTTTCGATTTTCTTCTTTAACAGATCAATCTCTTTACGGTTTAATAGTTCAACTTCCAAGTATGTTACTTCTTTAGCGTTAAGAGTGTTAATGTAATTCTTCATTTCTTCGTTCTCCTTTTGCAGTTTTTCCAGCCTTTGTAAACAATCGTCTTTTTGAATTTCTTCTTTTCTTGTGTTATCTCTGTAAGCATCAAGTTCTTTGGAAAATGATAATTCTTTTGGTGATATACCATGGGAATAAAGTTCGTACGTTGCAAACTGTAGGAATTTTGACAAAACACCAAAGGTTTCTGCCTGCTGACTTGTAAGAGATTCCTATAACATATATAACATAATTATATGGCAATTCAACTTTGATGTTAATTGTTTGTGGTGTTAATTTTGATAAATTTCATCTATAAACAGTGATCGCTTTTCCTCCCAACTCTTTGGTTGTGTAAGGAGGCTGTGTCTTCTGGATTTCTTGATGCAGCAATTCTTTATATTAAACATTTTAAATGCTAATAAAAGACATAATCAAAAATATTTGGCTGCATGGAGCCTGCCCAAGGTATCTTTATTGAAATTTAGAAATTTGATCATGCTGCCAGTTGAGCTTTGATTTGTAGTATCTGCATACACGAACGTACACAATTTATCGCTGATTCAATTAAATTAGGTATTTAACAATCCAATCAACGAGTAAACATGGGCAAGACGTGATTGAATACAATTTTAAAGAGGGTATCTTAGAATGTCGACACAAAGAATCACAGAAAAACTCACTGACAAACAAAAAACAACAAATATATAAATAGATCATTTAACAGCTGCCTAGATCAATACGGGCTGTAGTATTAAAACATCTAAATGTAAACACCAACTGAGAAACGATTTTTAATGGCGTTAAGCAATAGAATTTACAAGTACGTGTATCGTGTCGAACAACCTTTACCTAACAGGAACATGGGTTTATAAGAATATGAATTTCAAAAAAAAGAAAAATTAATGAAAAAACACCTTTTGGTTACCGTCTTTGAACGGTCAGTGGCAAAAGAATTGCCAATAGGGGTTTCAACCAGGTTCTAGGGTGCACTTACCTCACACTTGCTCCAAAAAGTTTTCGTATAAACAAACTACAAGTTGTCTTGGTGAAATAACTGCATCCAACCAAGTAAATCGACAATGTAGCATGCAAAAGCACACCACACCTAAATCATAAGAAGCCAATTTCATTGTAAAGTAAAAGGGCGGGTACTCAATGTATTTACCAAGACCATGCCCCTGGGGTCAAATCAGCAAGAACACGATGACAGTTATAAAAACAAACCGAGCGTATAAATTGTTTTTACAAGATTTCCCCCACTACACCTTCATAAACCCTTAAACATCTGCCTCCGTCGTGCAACCAAACAGGTAAGCATAAAGGTCAACTGCTGATTTGCCAGGCATGCAGAGTGCTGTAAAATATCATTTCGATAATCATTCTATTTGCATTTACAGATGCTTTTTACGAAGGGAGTGAAAAAAAAAACAACATTTCCTTTTATTTTCTTGTTTAAAATAAATCTCCATAAAATCTAGCTAGTTGCAATAGTTATTTGTTCACTGAACCTGTATTGTTTAATTGCGCAAACTGTGAAATTTAGACCCCTTAAGATGTAGTACAAGGAACATCACCGTCTAAAAATGTCATATATGTTAGTAATGATGCAACCATTTTGAATGGAATGATTTAGATGAAGAATGTTTGCTAGCTTATCTAAGAAGTTCTAAGTTAGTCCTTCATTTAATTATTAATAGAATGAACACACCTTTGTACAAACTACAAATCTCGTATTAACTGTTTCCCTGCACGTTATCCAGTAATACATGTAACGAGAAGAAACATACAGTATTTCACTCACCTTAAGTTTTTATTGGTCACTTTTTGTCCAAAAATTTTCAGTTGAAATAATTTGATTTTATTATTTGCGACCAGTTGCAGCACCAATCTTCAAGTTAAGCTTTAATCTCGTAATATTTGAATTTGGAACGGTTGGTGAGAGTTATCCTGAATTTTACTAAAAATGCATTACATCCAAATAACGGTCGGTCTACCAGAAAAAAGCTCTTATTGCTTGATTTGTTTTTAAAGGACACGTTGTAAGTAGGAAAACATAAGAAATTATTTATAAGCATTTCAGACAACAAACTAGCATACATTGTAAACATACACAATTGATGACCAATTAGAACTTTGGGTGATTTTAATATATGTTCATTGTATACTGAAAACGCCTGGAACGCCACTGTCAAAGCTCTAAGCGACATAAATACTTTTAGCACGCACACTAACTGCGCTACCGCGAAACCACCGAAAATGGATAAACAATATATGAAAACTGAGTTTTGAAACCGTCGATACATTGACATATCGAACAGGTGATTGAACCCAGTGATTTGTAACAACATTTGTGCCAAGTGCCAGTAGTTTTGTTGAATATTGTTATTATTTGAAATTCACACTAGCGCTATATGTGCAGTGTGGCGGCCGTAAAAAGTCTCACCGTACATTTAGTCAGTACTGTTATCAGTAAGATAACCCGTTTCCGATGTCATGCAGTGATTGTTACGTATATCAGGGCTATCTGATCAACCTTTTTGGGGGTTGTCCAGGTTAGCTCAATTGGTTGAGTCGAAGGAATTATAGCAGGGCTAGGCGTTTTCGCCGTTACGGTGCGGGTTCGCTCCCAGCTAGAGGTACTATCATTTGAAATTCACAGTAGCGCTATTTGCGCAGCGTGGCGGCCGTAAAAAGTCTCCCCGTACATTTAGTCAGTACTGTAGTTAGTAAAATAACCCGTTACCGATGTTAGCAGTGATTGTTATGTATATCAGGGCTTTTCGATCAACCTTTTTTGGGGGGTTGTCCCGAATAGCTCAATTGGTTGCGTCGCAGAAATTGCAGGGCTAGGCGCTGTCGCAGTGACGGTGCGGGTTCGCTCCCAGCTAGAGGCACTTTCATTTGACATTCGTAGTACATAGTGCTATTTGTGCAGTGTGGCGGCCGTAAAAAGTCTCCCCGTACATTTAGTCAGTACTGTTATCAGTAAAATAACCCGTTACCGATGTCATGCAGTGATTGTTACGTAAATCAGGGCTATCCGATCAATCTTTTTTGGGGTTGTCCCGGTTAGCTCAACTGGTTGCCTCGGAGGAATTGCAGGGCTAGGCGCTGTCGCAGTGACGGCGCGAGTTCGCTCCCAGCTAGAGGTACTATCATTTTATATTTCACAAAATAAGAGAACTTATAACACTTTCTTGCGCTTTCATTTTCATTTTAAGTTGTCTAAAGTTCTTTTATAAACGATGGACGATAAATTTTTAAAACAGTTATGTCCTCTTGCATTACTCCGGCTTCATGAAAGTTCGTTTTTTTACTGCCACGATGAGATTAAATTGTCTTGTCATCTTTATTTGTCAACAGAATGCATTATTCTATGATGTCGATGTTTTTAACACAAAATAAACGTAGATTCTCACAATATAAATTATTACAAAAGCCGATAGGAAAAAATGTTGGCCAAATAGCTTAATACTTAGCAGCCCTGGCGAATATCTGAAAGGAACAGTACACCTGTCCGATACAATTGATTAATAACCAGTTTTCCCGTTATTTTGCCATCCGTATCACAAATCGATACATATTAGCATGCACAAATATCCATAATATTATCCATTTTATAAGGTTCTTTAAAAAGTAAGCATAAAGGATGGCATTAATAACAAAGCAACTCTCATAAAACCTGTTTAAACATATTTTATTTATGGAAAAAATGTGATTTTTGCTATAAGATGCTTGCGTAACTTTAATGAAAACAAATCAACATTGCGATGACAGATCACCCATGGCAAAATTAAATCTTAATATGAAAAAGGGAAAATCTCAGGCTCTATCTTTCTCGGCTGTGTGGGCCTGTTGTGTTTTCTGGGTGTGGCTTTTACCATTTTCCTTTTTTATTTTTAGTGTTATCACTGGTAAAACACAGGTTGTCAAAGGACACAATTTTTTCTAATTCATACGACATATCTTCAGGTGCTTCCGCCTCATAAGCGTATTTGATAAATGCTCTCATATATTCTGAGCTTCTCTGAAATTACCGTCTAGATCCTAAATGGAGACGTTGAATACAAAGCCTTTCCAAAGAAATATAGGTTGCCGAAAAATGGTCAACTAATCCTTTTGTGTTAATTGACGCTCAACAATATTCAGCAAGATAAGAGTAGGGCTGAAATATCAAGTTCGATATCGTGCTTAATGGAACCAGTAATTATAGAAGAAGTGTCCTGTGATAGTGTAAACAAGAGAAAACTCGTAATTGTTTAATTAAAATTCTAACACCAGTCAGATTAGGCCGGTAAATCTAACACCCAGAAAAAGCAGTCTCTATAATAATAATACAGCTACATGTAATTATAAGAGATAAGTGAGATAACAGGGTTATGATAAGATATTTCAAATGCCTTGAATACGGCACATACAGTACTACTCCAGGTTCTTCCAGATTGATCATGTTCGTCGGCAATGATAATGCATCTGACATTTGATAACCCCCCAAAATGTACGCAAGTAAACAAAACACATTTGGTCTCTCTCTCTCTCTCTCTCTCTCTCTCTCTCTCTCTCTCTCCCCTCTCTCTCTCTCCCTCTCTCTCTCTCTCTCTCTCTCTCTCTCTCTCTCTCGCTCTGTATTTCTTGATATTGGCGACAAAAATTGCATTAGGCCCTTCATTCTCAATATCAACTTTACACCATAAGCACACCTTTAGACGTCAGCAGCCTCATCATCAGGTGTTATTACAAATCCGTCATGATGTGTCAATCATCCCAAACACTTGATCCCTAATCAGAAAATGCAATTGGCTCAGCACAACGCACTACAAAACAAAGACTCGGAACATCAGCACGACATGCATCAACCTCGGATGGACAGCCCGCATCCGGGACCCCAATAAATCAAACCACGGATTTAAATGTATATTATAGTATTATAAATTCATATTGGACTTGTTATTGGGCAAAGGGTAGTCATATTGGCATGAGGCCGAAGGCAGAGGGCTAATATGACTGCCAGAGGCCCAAAAACAAGGCCAATATGAATTCCCTTGATTAATGAAAATGTTATTAATTAACACAATATTCATAATTCTAGACTTTAAATTTGCTTATTTACCGGCCTAACCTGATGAAGTGTCAACTCTGATTCTAATGTCTGGCATCTTCAATCGGTCTATGTACAGTAGTGACCTGGCTGGTATAAGCTTTCAAGGAGATTCAGATATGAAGGTTGTTTTGTTTTTAATATAAAAACAACCTGAACATTCCTACACACTGTGGCAGCCAACTCTCTTGTTCATCCGGTCTAAATTTAGTTAATACCCAAATATATCCAAAATAAATAAAATAAATCTTCTCTTCTCGCACATTCCATCCACTACTTCCACATGTAATACTCAATTTAACATGTCTATAAGTTTTCAAAACTAAGCTTTGATCCTTTTTGCAAAGTTCTGCTGAATAAACATGCTCCAGTAATCCCTTAAAATTCACTGTTTTTTAGTTTCACGAAATTTTGCTGCAGACATCCGCGTTGTTGTTGTACGGGTGAGTTAGATAAACTCCAAGATTTTTATTACACAGAGGAGTTTTATTACACAGAAAGATATCACTAAAATCAGCAATATACACTTATCCTCTGCTGCTTTGCGTAACCGCACCTCTGCTGCCCAAAGTCATCCTATCTTTAACCATTTTATCCATAAAAATTGACTTAGAAATTCCAAAATGGCGGCATTTTTGTTTTTAAAAGGAAGTGATTCAATTCATTGGACCAGTTCATTACCCAATCAGAATCAAGCAATCTCATATTGGCCCAGTAAAACCTGTATTGGCTCAGGCTATCTGGTATTGGCCCAGTTGAGATTTCATATGAATTGAGTGCAACCCATATAAGGTGGACTGAATTGTACATATTGTGTCAATATTGTTTTAGTGAATTAATAATTGTTACTCTTACTGTCATACAATAATATCTGTTTAAAATTAATCTGAATAAACATGTTTTTAACTTTGATATATAATTTAACACGTTTTAAATAATCTCGTTTAATAATGGTTTACATTTAATTTGTACTTGTCAACCCCATAATGCACTAAGGTGAAGCTGGTTAACATCCTTAGTAATTATTGATTAACAATTACTTATTAGACGCTGTGTTGTAAATTTAGATTTACCTGTATCAAGAACTGAAAAAAATCTAATTGCAAAAAACATGCCAAATACGACAAGTTTATCTAACCCGCAAGTACAACAATAACGCGGGTGTCAGCAGCAAGAATGAAACTAGAATAAACATTTTCATTAGAATTTTCAGTCATATAAAACTGAATTCATACGGGATTTACAAGGAAGTTGACTACAAGAGTGTGTAGAAATATTCGTGTCGTTTTTGTACCCACAACGAAACAACCTGCATAGCTGCAACAACATTCCTACGCTGCGGGCCAGTATGACAACCCTTGGTCTAATAACAAAGCTATTATGAATTCACTTGATAAATAATATTATAATATAATAGTTGTTAGTTTGTATCGTCGTTAATTTACAAGATCACTGTATGTGCAGTATGGTGGCATATTACTTAAAGCCGGTTTGTCATCAGTATAAATAGGTTACGAAGGTTTTAAAAATTAATGATAGTTCCGTTATCGGGGTAGGGGAGGCGAATGCTGTTTGTAACGTTTTCGGACTAATGTGGTTAGAGAACAGCATTGGTTCGATTTTGCTGGTATTATTTTTAGAAACTATATAATTACCTCAACCGCGCAAAGAAGAGTAAATGCACTTTGTTTACAGGAAGTCACGTTCTTCTTCACCGTATCAAGACAAGTGCTTTCTGAAATTAAATTTATAAAATTATAACATCAAAAATGCATTGTTGAGGAACGAATTATTTGAAACTGATGTGATTATATTTGTGTCTACAACGGTTCTGAAGAGATACTGCTCAAAACTGTCTCTTAATTTATGCTGTATCATATATTAATCCGATTACAGAGATTTCATAACGCCCATTGAAGATGTGTTTTACTCGTAACCTGGTACAGAATTTTCACCAATCTAATGAATTTTAAACCGAGTACATAGATATTTTTAAATCAATATAATAATACAGTGTATGTTTCAAATTTTCATATGACGTTGGATCAATAAAATAAGAAAAGCCGCCGACTTGCATTGTTGAATTCCTTTAAATGATCAGACATTTCTTACCGATAACTACAAAGTGGTTTTATTGAAAAAAAATAAATGTGTGCGTCAATTCTTTATATATTTCTAGAAGAATTACTTGATACGAACATTTTATATTTTAGGTTTTTCAAATGTCGTGTTGCATGTTCTACTTGTTTTTGGTATTATCATAGACGTTCTGATCTGTTTCTTTATTAAATATTGTGTTTTGATGACTTTGTCGTTATCCGTATAATTATGTCTATAACATTGCAACGAAAGCAACAAAGCCTACCACATCTCTGCAGCTAGGGAGATATTGCCAACTGTTATTAGTATTATTATAATTAAACGATAGGAAGGTTATCGGAATTTTCGATTATGCGACAGTTTCAAATTCATTCTAAAATTAATCAAGATTAGATGTTATAAAATGTTGATATTCGAATTCTCGTTCTATCTGTTCATCTTAAAATAATGAAGGCAATAGAGAATTAAATTATTGCGATGCGAAATGTAATTTTAATAATTCATACATTTGAAGGGTAAATGATCAATGTTATAAGGGTACTAGGTACTATAAATTTGCGTTCACGATCTAACGTTTACTGAGGTAGATCGTGAGATCTCGGCTTTCTAGACAAAATTCTACTCTTTATGTCCCTTTTAAGGCATCGCCACACTCCTCCCAATCCTATTCATCGATAAAATAAAAATCATCAAATTTCAGTAATGACAAAATGCCATACAATGAAACTTTGCACAAATGAAGGTTACTAATGTATCTTTATTTTGCATACAGTAAGACAAAATAGAAAAGTAAAGAAACAAAGCTAGACCTAAAAATTACTTGAATTCTATTTACATAAATTCACAAAAACTAAGCGATGCAGAACATAACTTTAAATTCCCTCGTGAGCGCAATGATACTGACAAGAAAATGTTGTGTACTTTGTAAAAAACGTTCAACTATTAAAAGAGAAATCAGTGATTGTCATCTGTTTACGCGACCAGGAAATTGAAGGTCAAACACACTTTTACTAATATCTCGTAAAGTTTACATAAGTAAATCATGAGGACACAACAAATTGTTGTCAGTATCATATTACTCATGTGGGCATTTAAAATGATGTTTTGTGTTCTTTAGTTTTTGTGAATTTATGTAAATAGAAGTTGAGGGAATTTTTAGATCTCGCTATTTTTCTTTACTTTTCTAATATGTCTTACCATCTGTAAAATAAAGATACATTAATAACATACACTTGTGCAATGTTTCATTTAACAGCATTTTGCCGTTATTGAGATTTTGATAATTTTCTTTTTATCAATGAATAGAATTGGGAGGAGTGTGGCAGGCCCTTAAGTAGATTGGGCTATTTGTTACTTTCAATGAGCTATATGGCAGAAACGATAATAAAAAAAAAAGTTTGCTCAATAAAATATGTTTACCATCAATTTCCGCCTGTTGGGATCGCAAGTAGTTATCCAGGACTTTAGCCGTTCCATGTACTACGTCAATAGTTTTCATCAATTTTGTCATAGATTCATCAACAGACCTTAACTTTTCCTTAAATGTAACAAACAAAAATGAGAATCACTCTTAGAAGTATGTGAATGTACAATGTTTTTGGTTAAAAAATAAAAGAGGATCTGTAAAAAACTTAAATTATCGAGATCAAGCCATTATAAAACAGTAGAACGTCTTTAAAATGTTTACTGAAAAATTGTTACTGTAGTCACACAAAGAAAAGAAATCATTTGTAAGTTTTACTATCTTCAAAATCATTGTTTTTGGAGATGTCCATCTAAATCCATGCTTTTCACTCTGCAACACTTATTTTGAGTAACTAAATTCAATAGTAATATAATGCACTTAAACATACAAAGCCTTATATCGAAAATAAACATAGTCCACCAAAGCCCAAAACACGATATTGGTGCTTGTTACAGAAACGCGGTAATCTTCAAACATTTCAGATAATTATATCCAGATTTCAAACGTTTGAAAACCGTTCGTGAATAGACTCCGTGGATATTTCGGTTTAAACCCCCAGTTATGCTACAGACCCTTCCAAGGCGTTGAACCCAAGGGTTCTCTGTACTGTCTTATTTGAAATTGATATGCTTATAAACCCGTGCTCTCAATTTCTCTCTTCTTTTTCGCTGCGTATGGGAGGCTGTGATTTCTGAGTGTGGCGATTCCTGATATGCATATTTCACCTTTTTTAATAATATAGACAGCATTACATGTAGCAAGACAATCTCCTACATGTATGCCATTCTCTTTTATGAATATCTTAAGTCAAATAAAAAAAATTCTATATTGTTTTAAAGGCAGTCGCTAGAGTTTCATCAAATTTTTCCCAATAATAGATTTCATTCAAACTTTGTCTATGTCAAGAACATGATGTTATGCAATGAAAAACCAAATAAAAATGGCACCTTACCGGGGTTACTTGTTTTTTATTAGATACCGAAGATGTCACATTTTGAACAATTTTTACGATTTTCATAGACTTCTTTGTCGGCATAAAATCATATAATGTATCACAAGAATATCATAAATAATTATATTTTTCAGTTAAAAACATTCTAAATTACAAATAAATTGCTAATTATTGCAATACAAATAATGAAACACATATAAAAAATTAAGTATTACCTATTTTACTACAAAGAATTTATCGTCAAATCTTTTCATTCTAAGGGATGTTTTTCAGATTACCTAAATTTAACATAATAGAATTTCACCATATACTACCAATATATTCATCAATGTATAACAAACATAAAAGAAAAAAGAAAAATGTAGGTTACCATGTTAATTTGTTCGAAATGGCAATTTCAAAAGGGGGGGGGGGTGTAATTATGCATAAACAAAAAGACTTAAAGGTATAAAGTGTACATCGTTAATTATTACTGTGGTATCATTTTATTCAGCGATGGCTTAATTTTCGCGTATTTCGCGCCCGGACTAGTGCGCGAATTTAAAACCTAAGCCAAAATTTAACCAATAATCCATATACGTATCCGAAACGAGCTATGTCCGAATAAGTCATGTCTTGGGCCGTGAACTGTGTTTTATACATTGATAAAACCCAGATTGGACCGTGAACTGTGTTTTATACATTGCATTTAGACGGTGGTACAGTAGTTTAATACTCGTTGAAAAAAACTGTAGCGACTGCCTTTAACTTAAGTTTAAGGTATATTGAGGTTATCAAACCATTTTCATGAAAAGTGGTATGTTGTTCTGCTTGTTTCTTGTTTTATTTGTTGCTTTTTTGCTTGGCTTATCCGTTTTCCTTCGTTTCGTCATCCCTCTCTCTTTCCATTTCTTTCTTTTATTCTTTCCTTCTATATTTTCTTAACCATTTGACATGTTGTTTTGTAACCTTATAGATCAAAACTGTAAGAAACGATTGGTTCCGGGGTATTAATAACCCAAGTAGACATATTCTAACAATAATTTGATGATTGTTTGCTCATCAGTTGCACTCTCTATTTATTATTTACTGTTGAATATGCTTCGGTTAATAAAATACACTAGAGTTTAGGCGATGTCGGTGTGAAACCGCGAAAAGAGTCGGTTTATGCATGAAAATGTTGAATCAGGGATGGCGATCACTGTTTGTCGTACGTGTTTGCATTGTTGAAACCAAATCTCAATTTACATGACACAATAAATGTCATTTAACTTCCAGAGGGTGAATTATTTTTTCATTACACATATTCGTTTAATTGCATAGTACGCAAACTTAGGTATTCAGTCATTTGTAATCAATACCATAGTCATATCTTTAAAATCACCGTAAGTTATTCTCTCATTTTTAAATAATTAGATGTAGATTTGCGCAGATAATTTAAAAGTTACGGTAATAGTATGGGTTTAATGGTATATTTTTGAACATATTCACCCGACCTTCATACTACATGTAACTCCTGATCACTGGATATAAATCATTCGTTATCAGTCGGCGCCGAAGGCAGCCACGGCACATTAGCTAATATTACTTACAGGTGGCTACCCATTTATAAATCTCGGTAGAGAAAAGCAATGAAGTCTTAGTTAACTGATGAAAAATTAGCAGCAGGCTTTGGGCTCGAATCCGGGACCCTCGGAATCCAAGCGAGCGCTCTACCACTGGATTACCGCTGCCTCAACATAAAAGCAATTAATATATCGATTCTAATTTAGAATGCATACCCTATGAAATTGATAGTATTTTTTCACTAGTTTCTACATGAAATTAAAACCGAGTACGAATTAAATCTCTCAAATAAAACCGACTGTAAACTCAACTATTGAGAAATAATATAATTCAGAAAAAAAAAAGATTAAATTAAATTTGGAACTAAGTGATAATCGCTAATTTCTAAAGAATTTCACTGTGTCTTACTTAGTATATACTTGAAGAAATTAGAAACGCAACTTCTGTAAACACAAAATATGTTTCATGATTAAAGAAGTTGCGTTTTTAATTTCGTTTACTATAATATCTCTATTTAAAGAAATAAGAAACGCAACTCCTTTCAACACGAAATGTATTTCTTATTTTTAGAAGTTGCATTTATAAATTCTTTTAGTATATTTTAGATAAAAAAGTCTTAAATTGATGTAATATTAAATATTAAGTTAAAATGTTACTAAATACCAAATTTGGCCATAAAATTGTTCAATCATTTTAACTTGGTCAACTTTCAAAACAGGCGTATTTTTCAAAAGGCTATTTAACGAGAAATAATTGCAACTTTAATGCATCATAAATATGGTGGTTTTGATTGTCACAACTAATTTAACGGGAAAAATCCTATATAAATCCCATAGTACATGATGTGTCGCCATTTAATCGAAATCACTTTCGGGTAGTTGGGATAATTACGAATACACCTCATTGAATAATGTAGCATATTTACTAACCTTGCAGTCCAAACTTTATGTATAAAGAGGATATTTTACAAATAATTTACCTGAATCTCGGCGAACTCCAAATTCCTTGCAGCTGATTCTGATGCTCCCATTGTTTATCGGTAGTTTAATACGTTAAACAATAATAATGGCGTGAACTGCTTTCGGTTTCGTTTGGGAAAACCCGAATAGTTATTTTTAAGGTTTTGAATTCTCAAAAATGGAACGCATGTCCCGTTTAACCTCAAAGATATTACATGTATTAGTTTTGACACTTATCGAATTTACATTGATTTTGTAAACAAAGACCTACATGTTTATCATAATTTAAAAACTAAAAGTCCTTTTTAAATCAAATATATTGCAAAGATCTTAATCACGACTTGATAAATTTTAACGAGGTAGGTAAGTTAACAGCTAACGTACAGAACGCTATAATATGGAAGCTGATTGATGCCATTTCGTTTTTTTTTATTTCGCCGCGAACAACGCCAAGCGAAAAGACGAAATAACGCCACGCGAAAAGACGAAATAACGAAAAAAAAAACGCCAGGCGAAAAGACGAAATAACGAAAGAACGCCACGCGAAATAACGAAAAAACGCTATTTTTGGGCGAAATAACGAAAAGTCGCCCTGAATAAAGACGCCAATATAACTGTACAAAAATAGCGTTCTTTCTAGCGTTTTTTTTTTTTGTTCTTTCGCTTGGCGTCTTTTCGTTATTTCGCTTGGCGTCTTTTCGCTCGCCGTTATTTCGCGTGGCGTTTTTTTCTTAGTTTCGCGTGGCGTTTTTTCGTTATTTCGTCTTTTCGCGTGGCATCTTTTCCTTATCTCGCTTGGCTTTTTTTCGTTATTTCGTATTTTCGCGTGGCGTTTGTTCGTTATATCGTCTTTTCGTTTGGCGTCTTTTTGTTATTTCGCTTGGCGTCTTTTCGCTCGGCGTTCAATTTGATATTTCGCGTGGCGTTATTTCGCTCGGCGTCTTTTCGTTATTTCGCTTGGCGTTTTTTCGCTCGGCGTTTTTTCGTTATTTCGCGTGGCGCTATTTCGCTTGGCGTCATTTCGTTATTTCGCTTGGCGTCTTTTCGCTCGGAATGCATGTTTCTGGCAATGACTCAAAATGCAATGCACAAGAACCTTAACTCTATCTTCTTTCGTTTTTTAGTTATTGCCATTTGATTTAGTTTACAGAGCATTTCTTGTGCGGAGCGTAACTTTGTCACCATAGTTTCAAATGACTCTAAACTTGGTATGCATGTTTCTTGCAATGACTCGAAGTGTACTGCAGAAGAACCGTAACTCTACCTTGTTTCGTTTTTGAATTAATTTTCTTTGATTTTTATAGAGCATTTTTTGTAAGAGGCGTAACAATGTCACAATATGTTCAAATAAATCCAAACTTGGTATGCGTGTTTCATAAAAAGCAGTGTTAAGTATGCTTTGCGACAATATTGCTCATATTTTGTCCCATTAATGTCGTTAAATTCTTTCCCTTTGATTGACTTTATAGAGCACTTCTTGTCATTCTTTTAAAGTATTTCCCTTGATTGATTTTAGTGCCTTTCTTGCAAAGGGCATAACTTGTTGTGCATGTTTCTTGCAATCAGACAATTAAACGGTTATTTTAAAGGTGAATTTTGTGCAAATACATTGCTAATAACTGTACATAAAAAAACTAACAAAAATTTCGTTAGGCGACACATCTGACTCGCGGAGGTCTTAGTCTAGTTTATTTTATTTGTTAATCAACTCAAACCAACAAATGTTTTTGTTGTTGGGATTGGGTGGGAATTCAGGCAACTATCCATCACACCCCACCTGTATTTATTTTTTGACTTTTATTTCTCAAAACTCTCACCAATTAAAACTTTTTGGTGGTGGTAGTTGGGAAAAATCATTGGTACCGCCCCTGCCCTCCCATTTTTATCCCCCGCCGCGTAGCGGAATGGGGGGTATAGGAATGGTCTTCGTCCGTCCGTCTGTCTGTCCGTCCCTCCTTTCGTCCGTGAATAATTGTTTTTACCCATATGTCCTGCTTAAGGTTGAATTACACCAAATCACGCTGTTTCCCTCCGTGCTCCATTCGAATGAAGTCCGTTTTAATAATATGCTATTTTTTCTCATCATCTGGGGCCTCTTAACTGTTAGAAATCGGCATTTTTGTGGCTTGTTTGCAGAAATAACATATCAGGAAAATAAATGAAAGCAATTTCATGCCTATATCTCGTTTGGTAGAGGCGAAAACTAGTTCCGGATTAGCGGATGTATATTTTTGGCACCGTATTTGCGATACCGCGTTTAAAATAGGGTCTATCCGGTTAGAGATCAGTAATTTTCTTACAAGTAAGAAAACCCCCTACTTCCTGTGTGTTTTTGAATAGATGAAATGTAGATCTTCACGGCCATATATGGTTGTCTAGAAATTAAGATGACAGAAATCATGTAAAATGTACATTGAATATTGAGAATTTAACATTGAGGTCTATGGGAATTGGATTTACTTTGGTTCAACCTATAACTGTTGCTACACTTTGCGCATGTCAACCGGAAGGCGAAAAAACGCCAAGCGAAATAACGCTTCGCGAAATAACGAAAGAACGCCGAGCGAATGGACGCCAAGCGAAATAACGAAAAGACGCCACGCAAAAAGACGATATAACGAAAAGACGCCACGCGAAAATACGAAATAACGAAAAAAGACGCCACGCGAAAAGACGAAATAACTCAAAATCGCCACGCGAAAGAACGAAAAAACGCCTCTCGAAATAACGCCGAGCGAAAAGACGCCAAGCGAAATATCGAAAAGACGCCAAGCGAAAGAACGAAAAACGCAGGCGAAACTAGAAAGAACGCTATGTTGTACAGTTAAATTGGCGTCTTTTTTCACGGCGACTTTTCGTTATTTCGCGCAAAAATAGCGTGTTTCGTTATTTCACGTGGCGTTCTTTCGTTATTTCGTCTTTTTGCCTGGCGTTTTTTCGTTATTTCGTCTTTTCGTGTCGTTATTTCGTCTTTTCGCTTGGCGTTTTTTAGCGGCGGAATAACGAAAAACGAAATGGCATAAATCAGCCACCATACTATAGGCTGTACAATGTGTACATCCATGTTGTTTCAACCTATTAATCAGTTACTTTGCTGCAATGCTTGACACGGGAGAGAATCATTCATAACCGTTACCGATGGTGAAGCGAGAAAAATGTTCTGCTGAGGTGGTTGGTCAGCTTTGACTAATTTTTATTTAAATTTCAAACATTTCTTCGGAAGATTGGGAATGTTGTTTGATGAATGTTGGATATATCTGCATGTTTTAACAACATGAGACTTATTAATCAAAGCATAGTTCAATTAAGACGAACATTCCAGATATGAGCTCGCGCAATCGTTTTTGTTTCTATTTATACAAATTATACAAGTGCATCATTTCTCTAGGTTTGAAAATCGCGCACCTATTCTAGAGCCAAAAAAAACCCGCAAAATTTGAACACGCGCGAAATATTATAATACTACAGTAATCCTTTTATTGAAAAAAAATCCTGTAAAAGTCGGCTGGGCGCACTCTTGTTATCCTTAACAAAGTCATGTGAGTTTCCAGGAGGCAATTTTGTTTTCGTACATGTGCATTATTTAATGCCAACAAATGTTTAGTGGCCTAGCAGTTTTATGATTCCAAAGTTGAATTGCGCTGTTACACATTTGTAACATCATTTCCAGCGGAAAGAAATGTATTCATTCCGATATATACAGTACTGTGAACGTTTAAGGTTACAAACGATACGCACGATACGCGATATACGGACGCACGATACACGATAGGCGGACGCACGATACACGATAGACGGACGCACCATAAACGGTAAACGAACGATACACGATATTGCCGATTCATACAATTTGTGGGCGAGATTTCTAAAAATTTGAAAATGCTATCAAAATATAAGATGAATGGTTGAAATTAAATCAAATAAATTTGCATAAGCAAGTAACTTATTCACGTTGCATGATAAAATTAAAAACGTTTGATGCACAATACACGATATACGGACGCACGATGCACGTTAGACGGACGCACGATACACGTTAGACGGACGCACGATACACGATAGACGGACGCACGATAGGCGCAAATTTTGTAACATTAAACGTTCACAGTACTGTAGAGGATTCAACGATGCATTTTAATATTTCATTTTCAAAGTACTGTGAATTGTTTGTGATGTATTTTTAACAAATAGACAATGGTATAAAGGAATATATATTTACTAAATCATTTTTATTGTACGTTCTTTATCTTAAAAAGCATCGTTTAACGTTAGCAACGTAATATTTTCAGAAAAATAAAACTTTGATTTTGTTTCTTACATGTACGAGTATACATGTACATGTAAATATGCAATGACATGTAAACATGAAAAATAACTTCAGGTATTTCTTAAGAATTTATTTTCGAATAAAATTATGTTCGTTTTATAAACATTGCCATGAAATACCAGTTTCGAACGTAAAATTGATTGTGAAAATTTTTCGATTTTGTTTGATGCACGATACACGATATACGGACGCACGATGCACGTTAGACGGACGCACGATACACGTTAGACGGACGCACGATACACGATAGACGGACGCACGATAGACGCAAATTTTGTAACATTAAACGTTCACAGTACTGTAGAGGATTCAACGATGCATTTTAATATTTCATTTTCAAAGTACTGTGAATTGTTTGTGATGTATTTTTAACAAATAGACAATGGTATAAAGGAATATATATTTACTAAATCATTTTTATTGTACGTTCTTTATCTTAAAAAGCATCGTTTAACGTTAGCAACGTAATATTTTCAGAAAAATAAAACTTTGATTTTGTTTCTTACATGTACGAGTATACATGTACATGTAAATATGCAATGACATGTAAACATGAAAAATAACTTCAGGTATTTCTTAAGAATTTATTTTCGAATAAAATTATGTTCGTTTTATAAACATTGCCATGAAATACCAGTTTCGAACGTAAAATTGATTGTGAAAATTTTTCGATTTTGACTACCGCACAGGGAATACCTGAAATAACGTTTCGACACACAATTAAATTTTACTAAAAAATAACAAAAGAGAAATATGCTCATCAGGAGTTACTAAATCGAGAAAACACAGAAAAATACAACCATTCGTTAATGGTGAAAATAAACGATTTTGATATTATCAGAAACCAAGTGTATTTAAGTAAGAAACACATAACAATAGCATATTTTTACCAATCGGAATATCCTTTATGTAACGAAACACTATTTCAAATAAATAGGGTTTCATATTTGAACAAGAATATTCTTAAAATTCTATTTGCAATTAATCACAAAATCGAAGCAACACAAAATAACAATTAAAATGCCCACGTGACTCAAATGATACTGACAACAACATTTAAGGACCTTAAAAACTCTTATTTATTAAGAGAGAGAGAAATCAAATTTTTTATATTTGTCATCTATTTTCACGATCAGGATTAAAGAATGGTCAAACACACTTTTACACATAATTGTATTGTATACTTTTATTTGACAAGAGGCTATTGGATGTTGTAGTCAGTAACTCATCACTCATGAAGGTATTTATTATATATAAATTGAAATTAAGTATTGCGTCGTTTTTGTGCTGTTTGCAAACAGAGTTTTAGAGATTTTTAGGTCTTCTATTATTTTTATTAACAACTGTTCTTTCTTTTTATAACATATGTAAATTAAACATTACATACATAACGTTGTTTTGTGCAAAGTTTTATTAAACTGCATTTTGCCGTTTGACAGAGAGATTTTGTTAATTTCCATTTTTATCAATGATGGTGCAACGACATCTGCCATAGCACCTTAATTGTTACACGCTTTCAGAAACAAACTTGCTACACTAGGGGGTTGAAAAACTGCTGTCTTTACTTCTATAATATTATTCTTATCTAACATGTAAAAAACGCAGTAGGATGCTACAAATTATTACTCATGGATTTTTATGTTTAGTGACACGATCAGGAGATGAACGTTACACTGGATGGCTTTTGACGCGATGACGATAATGTTTCATATGACGGTTTCGTTGAAACAAATTCAGCTCATTGTGTTAATCTGATTTAATGAGCTAACCAGCGTTTCAGTCATTTAGATAAGAGCATAGCAGCAGAACACCGTGTCCGAGTAGTGTTTTGAATGAAATGTGCAGAAAGTGACGCAATTTCCCCAGGGTGCATCAATATTAACAGACATTTACAAATGCTACGTGAAACATACATTTCTGTCAGTCTAACTGAGGATAGGAGTAAGTGCACTCTCTAGCACCGATTAAGCTCAATTTGGGTAGCGGGGTTCTAGAAGTGCTGACGTAAAACGCAATATTGGTAAGGTCCATCTACAGTCACCATTGATTTTCATCGAAAAAAATCATATACAGAGGACAATAACAAAACCTACTCCGAAGAAGAAATGTAATAAACTATATTTATCACATACCTACCGATGTGGGAGTGTAATAACAACCCTTATATATTTTCGATATATAAATATTTATATTTATCTCAGCCGAATCACTATTCATCCGCGTTGTCAGCAATCAGAACAAAGCTTTATAAAAATTACTTACGATTATTTACGCTGTTGATTTTCTTATCACATTTAGAGGATTTTCTTTACAGTATAAAAATGACATATAATTTTTACACCAGACACTGAGGATTTGCCAAGAAATAAGCGCTTTTTAAAAAAGGTCTGCCATCCAGATACTCCACAAAAAAAGGCGAGACAAATGCATGCATTTCGCTAAATTCACGCACACAGGCGTACACACAGAGACATATAACCGGATAGAAACATGCTAGTGTCAGTAAGAAAGAAATAGGTGCGAAGGGAAACCAAATAACAAATTTTAGATATATGAATACTCAATCTAAGCACCTGACTTGGCACAGGTAGTACAATCAAAGTTCTAAATTGAGAATTTTATATATTCCCGCTGTATTTTTTCTTTGTGGTTCCATTGTTTATTATAAATTCAACTATTCCGTCAACTGCTCTTTTGTTCAATACAATCTTTTTGGTCGGCATGGTATATCCGGAATGAAAGACTGCTCCCAGGCTTGTATTATCGTGCCTGAATTGGTCAACTTCTGATTTAAATCCTGCTTCATCTGTATGATGGAATACCAATACTGCCGTCTTTGAGGACACTGAAAACAAATTGAGATTTCGGTGAAACTGCAGGTTATTTTTGTTTCGAGCTCTAGAAGTTTAAGTTTCACTACGTGTCAAATAGTTAGAGATAAAACTGGTGATCTTATGTTAACAAATACTTTGTATATTTATTTTACTCTAAATTTGTGTATATTTTATATCTGGCTTGACATCTTTATTTATTTGATATCCAGTCATAAACGAACATGATTTAATCTTTAAACAGTCATTTTTAATATTTTAAATAAATGAATGTGCACATGGCTGAACAATATTTTTTCTTTAAAGGCCGTAAAAATTCAATCGCACCTTATCCCCATTTATTATATATGTCCACTTCCTTCTCATACATTCGAAAAGGTGTCAATGCAACGAAATATGCGAATACATATTGATGCACTTACACATTTACCATCCACAGCATTGACTGGATTCGAGGCAATGAAAGATAGTATTACGTTATACGTTCTGGGTGTTTCGCTTTTTCGATTTAATCATTATGACGGCATGAAGCAGACCCGACTGTGGATGATCTTGGCAATTTTTTTAGCTGGTACGTGTCCCAACAACAAATAGTTATGAAAAGTGATTCTTAAACTGAAATACGCATGTCGCGAACTGCCAAATTCAGAGACAAATTCAAAGACACAGCCCCCAACCTACAGCCAAGAAGAAGGGGAGAAGAGAGCACGGCCTATAAAATGAACACGTTTAAAACAGACACCACAAACAACAAAATGAGAACCTGAGGAGTTACCGCCTTTGAAAGGTCTGTGGCATAACAATTTGTCAGTGGGGATTTAAACAAGTTTCAAGGGTGCACCAGCCTTACATATACCTCAACAGTTCAATCTCATATGAACAATTAAGTGCAAGTTGTCGTGGTAAAATAATTCCATCCCACCCATTAGCTCAACAATGTTGCATGCAAAACTACAGATTTAAATATATAAGAAGTTTATAACCTTACAAAGCAAAAGGGCGGGTGCACAATGAAAGCATACATGAATCAACTTCGTGAAATTTGTTTCAATCGACCTAACAATCGAATTTTAAGACAATATTTGCATGGACACTGTGCTAATCCAGGGCCGACCACGTACAGTGATAATTATACTGGGACGGTTACTTTGTGGGTAAAACAACTCGGCAAGGGTGATTTAGTCATTTTGAAGGGTTTTAAGTTTCAGTATCATATAACGTCAGGTAAAAATAATTACAGCAGAAAACGTTTATTAAAGCATTGAAGGGCCAATTGCGCAAAAGGCCATTAAATGTTTCTATCTTGCAGGAACTCAAACACAAACTGAAGATGCAGCAGACCGAACGACAAACGATTTGTTTTCCGACCGACACAATAAGTGTTTGCAAACAGGTAATGGTCGATTCGCTGCAACAAACATGTAAACTTACACACAAATATATAAAATTTTGTATTTCGCAGTAGGATGACATTGATAGCCCATTTCGTTATATTTTATGAGATATACATTAACAAATACATGTATGTATGTATGTCACTGTTTTTGATAAAAATATTAGTGGTTTGTTTCAATTAAAATAAAACAAGAGGTATTATAAAGTATTCGTGCCGAACAATTCGTTTTCTTTACGAGAAAATATTACTAATTTTAATCTTGAAAGTTATTTTTAACTTACAACTTTTTAATTACACCTTGAAATCTGTTAAGTATTATTTTATTGATAACTCATTACTTTCACCAACATATTATTATGCTCACCGAACTTCAAAGTAAATAAATGATAACAGTATTGAATGTAAGTGGAACTTTTTTAAAGATGATACAAGCCACAAATAAGTTCACCTGAGTTATTCATATGCCAAAATAAATTTTTCCAGTGGTTTCAAAACCCTTTTTTGATACCTTATATTCAAAATTTCAATACCTAATTACTATACATGATATACTGAACAAAAATGTTTTGCAACATTCTCTTTGTTTTGCAAGGAAGGGAAATAAAAAAGACAACTAGTACAAAAACATATGTTTTTATTAAATCCATAACAAAGACACCGTGTAAACATAAAAATATGTAGTAAGACAGATTTCTAATGTGTTTTTGTCAACTTTGAATGTTCGTACGCCGTCCGTGGAATTTCACGAAATTTCTACTTGAATTTCTCTCATCCTAAAGAAAGCAAAAGTTTGTCACTTTAAACACAGTTCATTTCAACATGAATAAAAACTGAAGAAATTAATCAAAACAATAAATTGCATTGACTGCTAATAGCACTATAGGTGATTAACACTGTCTATCCAAAAAAAAAGAGACTTACCTAGCCTGGGGCTCAAGCATAGGCATATCAATGGGATGACACTTCTCACTCATTTGAGAAAAAATCTGCTGATTTGTGAAAAAAAATAAAGCCTATATCCAATCATTTTCGTCATTCTTTTTCAATCATTATTGATAAATTTAAAGCTTCAATTTTCATAAAGGATATTATGCTGGGACAGTAGTTTGATATTAGGATGGTTTTGTATCACTTGTTAACTTTCGTTGTTTTTAACTATTAAAAATGCAAAAGTTGCAAAAACATTTTTTGTTGAGTATATATTTCGGTTGTAAGACAATATGATTAGAGCACTGAACATTTGGTAGTTGTAATTTTAATCGTGCTTTGCGTATTTAAGGACAGTATATATTAGGTACTTTACCATGGTTTTGTTCAACACTGATTCCTGATTCTAATTTTGTGATAGTGTCAAGAACATGATGTTACGCAATGAAAAACCAAATAAAATGGGACCTTACCGGGGTTACTTGTTTTTTATTAGATACCGAAGATGTCACATTTTGACGATTTTTATAGACTTCTTTGTCAGCATATAATCATAGAATGTATCACAAGAATATCATAAATAATTATTTTTTTTTCAGTTAAAAACATTCTAAATTACAAATAAATTGCTAATTATTGCGATACAAATAATGAAACACATATAACAAAAAGAGTATTTACCTATTTTACTACAAAGAATTTATCGTCAAATCTTTTCATTCTAAGGGATGTTTTTAAGATTACTTAAATTTAACATAATAGAATTTCACCATATACTACCAGTATTTTCACCAAAATGAATGTATAACAAACATAAAATTAAAAAGAAAAATATAGGTTACCATGTTAATTTGTTCGAAATTGCAATTTCAAAAGGTGGGGGGGGGGGGGGTAATTATATATAAACAAAAAGAGTTAAAGGTATATAGTGTAAATCGTTAATTATTACTGTAGTATCATTTTATTTAGCGATGGCTTAATTTTCGCGTATTTCGCGCTCGAAATAGTGCGCGAATTTTAAACGTAAGCCAAAATTTAACCAATAATCCACAAACGTATCCGAAACGAGCTATGTCCGAATAAGTCATGTTTAGGCCCGTGAACTGTGTTTTATACATTGATAAAACCCAGATTTGACCGTGAGCTGTGTTTTATGCATTGCATTTAGACGTTGGTACAGTAGTTTAATACTCGTTGAAAAAAACTGTAGCGACTGCCTTTAAATGCGTTATGAAAGTCTTGAATTCTCCTTTTCAAATGACGAAAGTCAAAACGAGGACTCGGTCACAATAAAGTTTATCTCTATTTTATATACGAGTGTCACTTATTTGAATGTGTGTTGTTGTTTTTAATTAGGAAGAGCATTAGGCTCGGTGTTCTCTTTTGCACCGTTTATTGCAAACTAAGTTTAGAGACCCGGAAAAGGTTGCACGACAGGAATCAAAATCAAATTCCAGTGGAACTATAATAACATTTCCGAGCTTCAGAAATAAAATTACGGATATGAAAGATTATTTGATTGTTATTTGATAACCTTGGTGGTCACCCATAATTACGTTACCTGTAGGCTGATATTAAGAAGTAAAGGTTGTGATCTATCCTAGTATAATTTGTTTTGTGAGTTTTTTTTGTCCCCGTTTTGTCTGTGGTGACTGTTGGCGGTAATTAAAGTTATCATTTGTTTATATTTTAAAATCGTGTCTGAATGGAAAATGGCTTCTTTTGTTCGCTTTTCACGTCATTGAAATAAGCGACAGATAATTTTAATCAAGCATAGTGAATTGCATGTACTAACCTTGGAAATCTTTCACAGCTTTCTGTATTGTTTTTGCGCCCGAGTCAGGTTGAAAAAAGTCACAGCATATGAGCAAAATATTGCTTTCATCAACAGCAGATAATCCTACCATTTGTGTTGTTTTTAGTTCGATTCTTCTGTCTTCGAGCTTATTTGTCAAATGAGCTATTAACGCCCGTTCGATATCATTTGACCAGAACGTGTGCTTGTGATGAAACTGAACTGAAATTACAAACAAACCATACTTTTTCACAAAAACTATTTGAATCAAATGATAATGCCTCTACATGGGAGTGAACCCACACCGTTATTGCGACAGCGCCTAGCCCTGAAATTCCGACGATGCAACCAATTGGCTAACCAGGACCACCCCCCCCCCCCGCAAAAAAAATTGTTCGGATAGCCCTGATATATGTAATCATCACTGCATGACATCGGTAACAGATTATTTTACTGATAACACTGCTGACTATATGTACGGGGAGATTTTTTACGGCAACCACACTGCACAAATAGCGACACTGTAAATTTCAAATGATATTGCCTCTACCTCGGAGCGAACCCACACCGTCAAGGCGACAGCGCCTAGCCCTTCAATTCCCACGACGCAACCAAATGAGCTAACCTGGACCACCCCCCAAAAAGGTTGATCGGATAGCCCTGATATACGTAATCATCACAGCATGACATCGGGTCAAGTTAGGTCTTTCATTGAAAAAGATGTAGATGAGATTGAAACAAGTTTTAATCTTTAAAAACACGAAAATATGTCATTGGCTATCAGTGTATGCAAATTTAGTGTATGTATGTCATGGCATGCAATATGATTGACGATTGTAAAGAGCTGACATCATATTAAAATAGAAACAGTACTGATAAATGAACTCAATATTGTAACTCTTCAGGACATCTGTATTTCCGTACTGTATACCAGTATTCAGAAACAAAAACTAAGATCCTCATAATCTCTGGGTCGCTGAAAGAAGAAATTAACTATTACATGTTTAATACATGTCGTAGATTACAAGATGTTTGCTTATTACAGAATGTAATTAGCTTATTTGCTCACTTTAGTATTACTCCAAATCATGTAAATAATAATTACTCGTTTTGTCGGGAATTGGGATGTAAAACTTTGTTTAAAAAAGTGGATTTTAGTTTTAACTTAAACAATAAGGTGGATTGTGGTAAAAAGTGGATATAAAAGTGTTTCGTGTTTCTTTTAAATGAAGTAAACGTTTAAAAAGAAAAGTTTAAAGTTCTGTTACAATATATGAAAAATATGTTGTTTTATTTTTCAAAATTGTTTAATTAACCAGAACATGAGGTAAAACCAACTTACTTTAGGAGTATAATGCTATTACACATCAAAAAGAAACAAATGCTGATTAAAAATGTTAAATCGTTTATTCCTTTAAGAACAGTGAAATATGCACATCAAGAATGCCCACATCCAGCCCACACAGCCTCCCCACACATCCAAAAAGTAGAGAGGAGAATAGAGCATAGTTTTACAATAATCGGTTAAATAAAAACGCCCAAAACAAGTAGTGAGAACCCGAGGAGTTACCGCCTTGGAACGGTCAGTGGCAAAACATTTGCCAACGGGAGTTTAAACCAGGTTCTATGGTGCACCAACCTCACACTTGCCCCAACAAGTTCTCACATGACCACACAAGTCCAAGTTATCTTGGTGAAATAACTCCAACCCACCCATCAGCTCAACAAGTTGCATGCAAAAGCACACAAACATGTAAAACGTAAGAACTAATAGTATTGCAGAGCCAAATTGGGTGGGTACTCAATAACTTAAATAAAGAAAGTTTTAACTTATAACGGGTATACACTTAACCATAGTTCTAATTGGTCATTAATTGTATATGTTTACAATGTATGCTAGTTTCGTTTCTTCCCTACGTCAAAAGAGGTTGTGGAAAGAATTGTTTTGTATTGAAATCAATTATCTAATGTCTTTTTAATATTTATTGATTGTTTTCTTAAATGAATCCAATACCATTTACTTACTCCGCAGAGTCAAAAGTAGAACAGTCTGTAATTGAAAGGGAGGTAATTTTAAAATTGGATACTTTGAAACAAATGTGCTGTTGATTAATCATGTTTTCTGTTTTTCCTACTAATGAGGGATCCTATTACAACAAAAAAGGAATTAAGAGCTAATTTCTGTTTGCTTGACCTTTTTATGCAACAAATGCATTTTTAGCAAAATTAGGGATAACTCTCGCCAAACTGTTCCAAAGTCAATTATTGCAAGATTAAATCTTTAGTTGAAGACTGTTGTTGGCATATGATCATAAATAAAGAGTGAATTCAATGTTTTTCTAATAAAAAGTGACCAATAAGAACTTTTTTGAGTGTATAAATTTAACAAGTAAGCCCTATTGACACGGCTTGCCTAATAACGGCTATAGATTTAGAGCTCGATACATGATAATTAAATTAGAACAGGAATATGTGGATTTTGTTGGATTTATAGCAAATAAATACCATTTGTGATTTTTGAACGTATAGACTAAGACCGGGAATCGAACAGGTACGGCGGCTATGCCTAGCAATATAACTAAGAATGCTTCCAACAATTTTAGCCAGGATATTCGCTGGCATCCCATTTCAATAAAAGATAGCACGGGAATCGCTGATGAAAGTGACAATTATTGTGTGAACTGATTTATACCGATAAGAATAATGATTATTATTACTTTACTTATTTTAACTAGTTTTAATATGTATAGTGAAATATGCATAACAGGAATAGCCAGACCCAGAAACACAACTTTTCAAAACTCCATTTTAAAAAGACAGACCCCACAAACCTGAGGGTTACCGCTTTGGAACGGTCCATGAATAAAACTAAAAATTATCGTACTGTCGATTAAATCCGGTTGAAGTGTACAACAGCGTCACACTTGCCCCAACATGTTCTCATATAAACAAAGATGTGCATCTTAGTCATCTTAGTGAATAAGCTCTTACCCACCAATCACCTAGATAATATTGCATGCAAAAGCATGCAAACATATTTAATTACCACATATTTATTTACTAAGATGAAAAATGTAACAAAATTGTCTTAAAATGAAAAAAAAAAAACAATTGCCTTACCCCGAATTATTTGTTGACGTTCCATTTTCTCAAGTTTTCGTTTCAACTTTTGATTTTCTGTTTTCAAACTTTCATAATTAATTTTCAGAATTTCGATCTCCTTATCTGGCGTTTCTAATACAACTGAAGACAATCCCATGACAACGGTTTCATTGGTTGCCCCCAAATCAGACGTTGTGTCTTTTCTGCTATCAGGATGAATGTCGTCTGTGGGTTTTAAATCATTTTCTTCAGAGACTTTTTCTTTTATCTCCATCGTTCCACTTTTGTCGTCAACGGTTTTGTATTCTTCATTTATATCTACTTTAGGTGTAAGTAATTGTTCTGATCCCAAATGAGTTTCCAGCTCAGAAGCTTTTCTTTTAAAGAATTCGATTTCTTTCAAATTCAACTCTTCTCGTTTTAAAAATTTAGTAATTGTTTCTGATTTTAGAGAAATTAATTCCCTTAACGAACTGCACTCCGTCTTCAACTCGTTCAAAGATTTTTTGCAAAGATGAACAACATCATCTCCATCGACTTTTTCTGGTATATGTTTTAGATACTTGTGCACGGACAACGATGAACACATTTCGCCAACGTTCGTTAAATGACCAAGACATTCTTCGATGATGAAACATAACAAATTTCTTACTGATTCAGTTACAACAATTTTGAGATCTCCTATGCAGTCCTGCAATTTTGAAATAGATGAAAAGTTCACTTGAGATTAAGAATGAATTTTCGTCTTCATTTCCTACCTTAGAATCTCGAAAATAGGGTTATACGCTTATTTTTGAAATTATGACGCTTTTATGCGCTTATTTTTATATACGCTTATATTTAAGCCGACGAATATATGCTTATTTTATATATGCGCTGATATTTAAGCCGTCTGATATGCGCTTATGTAGCTTAGATTGGTTGACTATGCGCTTATTTTTTTATACAAAATGACACTTAAAGACACGCATACATCACGCATGCATCAACATTATTTAAACAAATTTACCGCCTTTGAGGGGGAAATATGTCTTTGATAATGCAACTATAGATCATCACTAAATCCAATATATAGAGCAGTAGTCCATGCAGACAAACAAGTAGTCGAACATAAGTTCATGCGGTCTAGTGTGATTTACTTCGATAAATTTGACATTCTTTGTAAAACTGAATAATTAACATTGTTTACATTGTTTTCTCTCTACAGTAAAATTGAGTTTTATTTTGGGTTTTTATTTTGATTTTCATCCATTTTTTCATTTTTAACACAAAAAGTGCTTATGCAAAAAATAAGTACTTCAAGCAACATAAATAATACCAAACAAACATTGAGAACTTTTATAGTACTTTTAAAAGTGTTCTTATATAGACAAACAAAATAATAAATTGTTCACTTCGAGAATAGCTATGCGCTATAGTACTAGCAAACACCGTTTATTGATCATTTTTAAAGATACAGGTATACTGTAATTATCTTTTATTGAAAGATCTAGTTAGCCCCCAGCTTACTGCCACTTAAACCACTGAGCTACGCAGGGGTGGATATATGCGCGTATTGTTGGGATATATTTTAACTGTAACGGAAAGGTATGCGCTTATTTTGGGGATAGAGTTTAACTGTAAGGGAGGGGCGTGCGCTTATTTTTAGGTATTAGTTTTCTGTAAAAGAAGTTTACGCTTATTTTCAGTATGCGCTTATTTTCGAGATTCTACAGTATTGTGATGATGGTTATGATTAATATTTGTATTATTCCTAAATCATCAGATATTATATCATATATATTATCTTAAATATTACTAAATCATTCATAATTGAATAATTTAAAATCGATTTGTTTCTAATATACGAAACTTCCAGCTCAACACGTTTCATTTAGATGGGATGAAAGGTTATAGAACAATCTTAACCTTCAATAAGATTTGTAAAATGTAATAATTTTGTAAAACATGCCTGAAATGATAAGAGTATTTTACTTTTTTTTAAAGTAAACTCACTTGTGTTGCTTTTAGAACAGTCATTAGGAGCTTTTCTCCCGATTCTGGTGCACCTTAAACAGAAAAGTAAATGTTGAATGAATATGAAAGTTGCAAACAATCTCGAAGGTGGCTATATGTACCAACTAACATTAATAACAATATTGATGATTTGTTTTCAATTCCTTTTCTGAAATTCGTTTTTTTTTAATCTTTCACTACATATATACGCATTATCTCATGTGCGAACATCGTAGATCAAGACCACACCGTCTGATCAGGATAAACAATGCTAGCTTCTTTGTCAAAAAACCTAATGAATAAAAAAAACAAGCAGTTAAGATCTTGTTTAAACGGCATTTGTGAGCCGGCAGATCTGGATCCACACTGATTGTCAGATTGCCACTGCCATACAGCATGTTGTAAAGCCTTAATGGCAGTTTGCATGTAAAGAAAAGGAATTGAAATAATATATTCAGAAAAAGAAAGGAAACTTATGCAGGATGATCATAAACATTAAACAGAAAATTTTGGAAACTTAAATTAACGACATGGAATAACTTTGTGAAAATCATTGGGGTTTCTTGTGTCCAAAAACACTGAATTAACGGATAGTAGTTTATGCTGAAGAAGGGCATTCATTTGCTCAAAAAACATATTATTATATTCATTCTCTCTGCGACATTAACACTAAACCAAGTCTGAAAAAAGACAACACTTGAACGAAAATTTCCAAATTATCAGTTCAGGCGAGTTACATTTTTTATATTTTAAAATGTATTAAGTTAAACTCACTTTTAAAGCGGTACCTTATGAAATTGCTGATTGTTTTGGAACTTCATGTTTGTTTTAACCAAACAAATCCTTTTAAAAATGATAGATATAAATGCAATTTGATACGGTATTTGTTGCACTACTAATTATGATCTTAGCAAAAGATGATGTGTTCGTTAACTTTAAAATCGCGGGCGGGGAAAAAGAGGATTACGTCAGCGACACGAATTGTTAATAATACATATTTTTTGTCTTAAAGAATCATCAATTAAATAAAGTTGTACGTGTTTTCTTATTGCCTAATTGCTTTGGGATAGTCAGCTCAGTTAATTTGACCCATTTATTACCTATTTTTTGCCCTATTACCTTTATCGAAATTCACAAAAGACACTTCTACAAATCTAGATTTCCGGAACAGGTTTATGTTGAAATTTAAAATGATAAATTAAAATGTTTTCTTTCCTGCAAAAGAGAGTAAAAGAGAGCATGCGTTGATAAGATTGTCAAATTCAAATAAGACACTACAAACAATTAACAAAAAAAAACTCTTACTGTTACCGCCTTGGAACGGTCAGCGGCAAAATAATTTGAAGAATATTTTAACTCTCGTTAAATAGTAAAAAATAAACAATGACTGTGAGACATAGCTTTACAACATGTACATGTATTTATAAAATATCAATCTAAGCCTATAAAATTCCACATATAAGTAGCGGGGCACACAACGGCCACCGTGGAAAAAAGTGTGCTCCGAATCTACAACATACTGATTAATTCAATTAATATTTACAGACATATACACTAAACCAAAGTTCTAACTGGTCATTTACTGAATACGTTAACAATGTATGCTAGTTTCGTTTGTTCCCTACGTCAAAATAGGTTGTGGAAAGAACTGTTTTGTCTTGAAATCAATTATCTAATGTCTTTTTAATCTTTATTGTTTTCTTAAATGAATCCAATAGTATTTACTTACACCGCAGTCAAACTTAGAACAGTCTTTAATTGAAAGTGAGGAAATTTTAAAATTGGAGACTTTGAAAGGTGTTTATTTAAACAAATGTGCTGTTGATTCATCGTGTTTTCTGTTTTTCATACTCATTACTAATGACGGGTCCTATTAAAACTAAACAATGAATAAAGAGCAAATTTCGGTTTGATTGACCTTATTATGCAAGAAATGCATTTTTAGCAAAATTAAGAATAACACTCGCCAAAATGTTCCAGTCAATAATTACAAGTTTAAAGCTTAAGTTGAAGACTTATGTTGGCATATGATCATAAATAAAGAGTGAATTCAATGTCTTTCTAATAAAAAATTACGGACAAAAAGTGACCAACTAGAACTAATGGTGAGTGTATTATAGGACATCGACTAACCTTCTTGTTTGTTAAAATCTCTTGTACACGATGACACCATTGCATCAATGGCTCTTGCTAACGCAGCTACTGAATGATCAACTATTGTCGCGTGTGTCTGTAACAAGATCAAAAGTCGAGTGTATTAATGAGCTTCGAAATCATTTTTTATTGTTGAGAACGTAACATATTATTACACATGTATATCAGTTTTGTTTTATTTAACTTCATTATAAAGTATTTATTCTAAAGTTTCGTCGTATGTATTTAAAAATAGTCTATATTCAAAATAGTTCATTCTACATGTACCTACATGGAAATTTTGAAGAAATGTTTCTGTAATAAATGGCTTATCGCTGATATCTTTTGAACTGATAGACTGCATATTCCCCATGTTTAACTATTTAAGCGCTGTTCTTTTATCTGAAATGATAAAATTATAAATATTATATATTATTTATTATTGAGATGAAAATGGAACCTTCATGCTCGAGAATAAAGGTGGAAATTTCAATAGTTGAAAAAGTATGTGCACATTTTAAATATTAAGAATTGTATGAAAAAAGAACTTATTGAGAGCAGTGGGACATATATATTCACCGAGACTAAATTTATTAACAATAACAACAACAAAATTGCCGTTAGCAACAAAGCTCTGAAATCTTTTAATTTGTTGCTTTGCTGTCAAGTATCAGTCATAATTATATTACTTGTAGTTTGTAATATGACATACAACAGCAATACTCGCTGCCAGCAAATTTTTAATAATAAATTACATATCCACGTAGAAACAAACGTACAACATATTTGCAACTTTGATTGATTTAAAAGTTCAGTGTGATTGATTTAAAATTTCGTACTGAAGATCTAAAATGCAACACAGTATCCGGTATTGCGCAAATAAGCACTTATCAATTTGTTGCAGCCATCTGTCAAAATAATGAAAGGTTTATTTAAAAAAAACACGTTTCAACTTAAAACTACTAGTATACATGTAAATGAAATAAGATTCTCAACTTATGTAAAACGATAGGTTTGGCATGATGTGATTAATGGTTTACCTATAGAGATATTTCCTTTTAATGTTGATTGTTTTAATTGATTGAACAGTCAAATTTACAGTTTTGATGCAAAAGGACATTGCTGTTGTCTAAAAGTGTTTTAAATAATAAGTTATATAGACTCTCTATAAATACAAGTAAAATGTACATGATATATTTAGTTTGAAAAATGCGTGTTCACGTCAATACAATTATCTATGTCAGTTTACATTGTACAATGGCGGCGATGAATGCTTATGAAGATAGATATTTAGATTCAATCTAGCAAATGATGTTTGCTATCAGTAAATTGGAAGTGACCCCATGTTTCTTATGCTACCTTTATATAAACACTTATCAGAAGTCTTGGTGATAACATAATTATTTAACTAAGTGAACTTCCTTCGTATATCCAACATTGTAAAGATATATATGTAACTGGTCAACAAATTTGTAGAATTATATGTCTTATTGCTATCAATTCTAGCATTTTAAAGAAATGATCATCCATAAAATCTCTATTAATATAACCCTCAATCTGTATTATAACATTCGGTTATCTAAAAGAGAAAATGCATTTTACTTTTAGTGACAACATTAAACTGGGTCAGTTCAAACTGTTAACTCACTGACTATTTAACGGTGTTGTAATTTGTAGTTAACAAATTAACATCACTTTATTTTTGATGAAATAGTACATCTTAACATCACATCTCGTGCAAATTTGTGAAATTTTAAAAATTTGTGATACAAAGTGATGTATCAAATATCCACACTTGATATTTCACACTCGCAGAAAATTATAAAAAGGGCAAAACGAATCGGGAGCGCAATAGGAGCGAAATCGAATAAAACTTGGAATTGAATTGAAACGAATTAGCGGTTTGATCGCTTGAAGCGGAAAGAACGGAGCGTTTTGACCAGATGAGAGCTAATCGCTACTATAACTCGCTTATCGGTTATGAGCAGTAGTGTTACGAACATAAATTTAAACAACAATAAGGACATCTTCTGTTAACAAATGAAACTTAAAGCCACAATAAACTTGCCAAACAGCATATTTTTTATTAACCTAAACATTTTAGATTTCACCTGTATGCATAATAACACAAAAAATAAACCTTACAATAAGAAAAGGGTATTATCGTATTGATTTACAGCATGTTTTGGACGTTTTTCGGATCATTCATTTTGTTTACAAAACAAACAGCGAATCTTTCCGAGCTGATTTTCGGCAACTCTCGGCAGGCGAAGGTCGCTCATTATACAGAATGACGTCACCGCGTTCTTACGGACCACTTACGGTAAAAACCGATAACTTTTCGCCGAGTGATTGTAAACATTGGTAAAAATTTTATGGGCTACAAAAATACTGTTCGGACCGGGTCTCAATGATTGGGGATTATTTGAGGACATAAATATTTGGTCATTTATACTTTCTTTTGAAAAGGGTCAACGTGGTTAATTAATTTTCACAATGAAAAAAATAAACGTTTTGGCAAGTTTATTGGGGCTTTAAAATAAAATTTATAAATGATAAATTAATTATCTATCTTAAATTAAATAAATACCCACTTACTTGCGGGCATTGTTATTTCTTTAAATCATTTGAAGTGCTAACCATGCGCCACTAGTATCCTTCAATTGACAAAATGAGAAGGAAGCAAGTCTGAAATTTGTTTTTGTTTTTATTAATTCATAGTGTTTTATTTAAAAAAAATCATAAGAAAAATAAACTTTACTTAACATCCAAACATTTAAGTATCCATAGTTACGCAATATTAATTGCGGGATATTGAAACAGCGAAATAAAAAAAGAGCAAAACAAACCGAGCGCAGTGAAAATGTCTTTTGGAAAGCATCGTTAGGATAAAAAAAAATCGAAAACAATCGACAAGGAATAAATTGAAATCGGAATAAAATCGGAGAAGTTACAACTGTTACATGTAAGTGGTTTGGAAGCGGACCAGGAACCGTCATATTGTAAATTTCATGAATTTCAGTACTGTAACGGTACCTGTGCATATTATACACTACTCAGCTGCCTTTCATCCATAATACATCAACAATTTTATCACGCTTTTAAATTTATCCATAACACAATTAAATAGCAACCAATTTGTGCAATTTGAATAATAAACAAAGCAGGCAAGCCAGTTAAATTTCCACGAACATTTATGAAAAAGTTTAAGGTTACAATCAAGAAAAAAGTCAAACTGAAATAAGCTTAAAGATACTTTATGATGTTTTCTTCACAGATTAATCTTTCAATTTAATAGCTACTATGCAATTTTTCTTTGAATGTTACTAAACCCAATTTAAAACTACCTCAATAAATAGATAACACAGTGAACTTTGAAGGCCACTGACCACGACGAATTCGACGATTAGTTTGATTGAGCCTATTCATGGGCAGTAATTAATGTGCAGTAATTGATCGCAACGTACTAGTATTTAAACTTGTAAATAGTAACATATAACAGATTGTATATACCTAACTAGCGGCATTGTAATTTTTAAAACTTTAACCTGCATAAATGAAGCCGAAAAAGGAACGAAAGTACTAGCCAAGGATATGTACAAACAAACTGAATACGAATGAAAGTACTTGTAACCATACGGTTTCACAAACTGTCAATAGCTTTGAAAGATATTAATATATTTTGTATAGTATAAATGCATTGTTACAATTCATGTTATTTGTGATCTTATTTAGTGCGTTTTAGTGAGGACCAATTTGTTTCAAAACTTGTAATCTTTAGAGGACTGATATTTAGTGTTTTATTTAAGTCGGCAGAAAAACTAAAGCCAAATAACACATCTAATCAATGACAAAAACAATTATAAAAATCTCTTTTTATTTTTATTACTTTAAATGTATAATTAAATAACTTACCTGTCAGGAAACCGCTATATTGCTTTATTACGGCGCAATCAATACCATTTCTATTTATAACAATTTGGAAATTTTATTAATTCGAAACCGAAACTGTTGAAGTTGTGTTTAACTTTTCACACTCATTGAATACCTTTATGCTAAATCATGGAAGGGAATGAATTAAAACATGAAAGTATAGAGTCCGAAGCTATTTTGACATCGGATTTGAACAAAGATGAAAAAGAAGAAGAATTAGAAAATTTAAATAAACAACTTAATACCATCAAAAACGAATTAAACAATGTTAAATTAGGCCACGAAAAAGATACGCTGAGATACAAAGATCTTGAAATACGTATTTCGAAGCTTTCGAGGGAAATTAGCGATAGAGATAAAACTATAACATACAAGGAAACATACATAAACGATCTCCAGAAACAGAAATATAAACTTACTGAAGAGTTAAAAGGATTAACAGGCAAACGAAAGATTCAAGGTATATGCATGAACAAAAATGTGCAATTAACACACAAAGACGCCACGATATTAAAAACACAGCCTGCTTACAGATTTAACTAAGAAAAATATTTTTGGGTTAATTAACCAGTTACTGATTATTTCTCAGACATTGTTTTTTCTTTGATCAAAATGTACCATATTTTATAATACTAATATTATAGTTAATTTAGTTAATGTGTTTTAGTAATGATCAAGAAATGTTTTGAGTCGAATAACATTATATTCATTAACATAGACTTTTTTTCCTTACTTCAAGTTCAGATACTGTGGAAAGAAGATGGAGAAGTAACCAGCACCATAGCAAAAGCACTAATACACGCCTTAAACACACACAGAAACGGTGTTAATCTAAGTACCATCAGCTGTATGAAGGCGACCGAAATACAAGCTGGCATTCCATTGCTTCTGCTCTGCTTTGCTTCTAACGACACTTTTCAAGGAATATCAAGTGCATTGAAAGGAATAACAGGTTATATTGAAAAACACTTTGTTTTCACAATTGCTGCCTTCAACAGACACGTTTTTCATATAAGCTTGGGTAATCTTAACATATATAATAATAAAAGTTAATTTAACTGTTATTTCATTACATCAAGTTTATCATTTAATTAGCACACTTGAAAATAAGTATCGTAGAAGCAACGTTCTAAACGAAATAAGACGTAATTATTGTGATCTTTGTCATATACAAGTTAAAGTGAAGAATACATTTTATTCATTTTATACTGTAAAATTTAACGTCAAGCTTTTTATGTAAACATTTTCATACTATAACATTATGTTCATCTAGCTTCATGTACATGTATCACTAGGCATAATTTAATGAGAATCTCTCGACTGTTTACGTTACTACATGTATAATCGCAGTATAATTTATTTTCCCCATCACTGCTAAAATCCAATCAAGACCATTTCTACTGCTGTTTAAATGCTTCTTAATAAATATGACGATGGGTTTTCATTGTTATAAGTTTACTAGTAAACTCAAAATCTATTTCACATCAAGGAACAGCCAACTTCAAGAAATTCGAAAAATACTTCAATCTTGCCTTCTTTCGGTTTGAATGGAAAATCAATTTGTTGCATCTTTCTAAACTCGACATTAATCCTCACTAGCTGCCAAATGGAATGTGAAGTAATATAGTGTCCTGTGACTGTATTAAAGTTTGGATGCTTACGTTATTTGAAAACAAAAGAAGTTGTAGTGACAAAGAACAGACACACACACAAAATGAAATACCGTTTGCACACGAACTCTGGAATCGATGTTTGGAAATTTAAAAAAAAATGATACAGATATTGCTTAACACTTATCTACATTACGTGAAGGTCATCTATTAAAATAATGTCAGAAATTCTAAATAGTACAGCAAAATGTTTTGACTTGAAACCGAAAGTAGCTATGAAGGGAGTCTTACTTGATTTCTTAAAACACCCCTACATTATTTGCCAAAACGTATTTTATATGGGGCTGCATATAATTCTTTCAGATGTGAGATTCTTTGGTAAATTGTCCATGAATTTCAGAGTTCTCATGCAAACGGTTTTTCTTTTGTTTGAGATGTGCTTGGTAATTAAAACATGAATTAGACTGAACTGATCGTACAAACATTAACACATCCGAAGATATATACATTTACTCACTAAAATTTAGGGTGACAATTATTATTTTTCTCAAAACTTATTTTTGAAATTTTAGGCAGTTTTCGCCATTTGCAATGTATGTGTTCCCCTGGGCGTGTTTGTTCCGAATTTTGATATACGTCTGAAAGACGAAATTTGTGTAAACAATAAGGAAACGTAATTACCTGAGTGTTCAATATCACAGTGTAATGCTTAGTATTAAAGATAGTTTTAAATATTTTGAAACGTTCTAATCGTCAGGTATAAGAGAACGTGAATATGGATTGGTTAAATAACCAAGCTGACATGTTCTTGTGTGCTCGTACAATAGTCACTTTAGAGGCAAGTTTGGAGTTTGTGCATTCTAAAACCTCGTACACTGTAAATATCTCTAAAGATAAATGATACTGATCGTTCAAAAGCGGTTGATCCTCTCGTTTTCGCGTTGTTCACTAGTATGTGGCGTCTCTAAGACTATACGTTCTGTATAAGGATGGTGCTTTTTAATGTGTTTTAATGCATTTTTAACATTTTTATAATAAAGGGTATTGAATAAAAAATGCGTATGTTTCAAATAGGTATTCATAACATGTTGGTCACTTATTTGCAATAAAGCTTGGTGTTATATCATTTAAGAAAATGTATTATTGAATTTATTGAATAAAATACCTAATCACAAAAACGCGTCTTAACTCCGCCTGCAATATCCCCCCCCCCAAAAAAAGGACAAATTAACGACATGTTGAGTGGGTGGAATATATAATATATTTTAAAATGCAGACCTCTAAATCCAGCGTTCTCTAAGACTTCAACTGTTCTTTTTAAGGATGTTCCTCATTTGTAATTTTTAACTTACAATATGTCTTTTTTAATTTTATTTAGTGTCAGACAAGACAGCAGTTATTGTTGTTCATCGAAAGAAAGAATCGGTACTTCCGCTAGAGCCGAGCGAACAAGTCCTTACACGCAAAGAATTCGCATTACTAGGCGGAGTCTTTGACATAGCGTTCACAGCGGATGATGGTCTATACAGCTGCGAAATGAATGAAATAAATGTGGCCAAGATAATAGAATTCACGAACAGATTTGGAACCCAAATTTAAAGCACAGAGTTTTGCAACGAAGCATTTTTCAATGTAAATGGACGTGAGAAATCATCACGCCTATAAATAAGCTGATCTGAACAATATGTATCGTACAAGTTAAGGTTTGCAATCATTAAGTTGTGCAAAGACATGTAATATGTTATAAATTATTAGTTATGAAGACTGAAATCGACACAGCTTCAGATTATTGTGACTTCTTATCTATTGATTTTGTGTTGAATTAGAAGTCAATGACGCATTTAATTTGACCACTGTATTATATTAAATATTATATAATATATTGATCATCTCCTAAGTAATCAACTGTACAAATGACATACATTTGGACATCAATTTATGTTGAACCTGGAGATAAGAGGTCACAACATTTGTTTCACGTGATATCTTTTCGGGGAAATCTTTATTTATTGAGTTTCTTTATATTCATCAGCAAAGTGATGTGTGGATCATCATAATTTTATGATATATTGTGAATCCCAATAATTACTTTAACTGTGAATATGTTTAATTTGTTTTCTCACCTTAAGGGCCTAGTACAGTCGTTAATACATTTTCAGCAGTTGAAAAGAAAATAATTATCAATATTTCTCTAAGAGCAAAATGCTGTTTAAGAAATTTTTGCACAAATGATGTTATTTATCTTTCTTTTTTGCTGTACACACGAGTAGAACTTTACGTTAAAAAAGTTAGACCAGTAAAACAATATAAAATTCCATTCACATCCACTTGCAACAAAAATCATTAAGTAAAATACCCATGTAAGTAATACAATAGAATACGAAACTGACAATAATTTGTCAGATACTTTTGTCTAACATAAGTATGTTATAGATGTGACTTGTGTAAAGATTGCGTTTGACCATGACTTTACTGGTCGCCTAGTAAACAGATGACAAAAGAATAAAATAGGTTTATATTTCTCTCTTTATTATTGAAAGTTCTTTAGAATTATATCACATTTTGTTGTCAGTAATATTTAGGCATGGGCGATCTAATTTACAAAACTGTTTTAATTGATGTCAGCACGTAGATTCTGATCATTCGTGCCATCTGATCAGGATCTATACTGCTTTTATTTCATTTTGTTATTTATGACCAAGATTCTAACAGTATAAAGCAATGACTACGTTATATGCAATCTTTAATTGGTTATACATGTACGTAGAAGCTTTTGAAAGCGAAAAGGTTCAAAATACGAGTAAGATGTTCAAGTAGGAAATTATAACCCTCAAAGAAAAATTCTCAATATTCAAATCATTTAATAAAATTATAAAAATAAAGTTATATTACTTTGATTCAAAATTGTATTGGTAAATAACCATCCTTCTTTGTAAAGATCACTGAAAGAAAAATTGGTATCCTTTTATTTTTATTCACCTTATGGGGTGGCTGTTTTTTTCTGGATGTGGCGATTACTGATATGCATATTTCACCTTTTTATAAGATGAAGTTCATAAATTGATGGTTTTGGGCCATTTTTAGATATAAACATAAGTTTATTGTGTGATAATGTAATTCAAGTGTTCAAAATAACACATAAAATATCAGAAAATGTAGTATTCAGAACACACAGCTACCCTACACAACCTACAAAAAGGTTTTGGACTTTCTTTACTAGCTAGAGTGTATTTACAAGTTATTGTATGGAGAATAGAAATACACATTAATTTAGCTTATTGTTTCTCATTTAAGCAGAGCTCTTGGATTCAATAAAATAAGTCTGCAGTGTTACCACGTTCGAAATGAAAAATGACGAAGTAACCTATGATCAATTTCTCGTATAGTTACAGAAAATAACCATATCATACATTATAAATTGCAATGTTTGATTTGCGAGTATCGTGGTTTAGATTAAAACGAAAAGAAGACTACGAATCAACTATAGATACGAGAAAGTACATGATTGCACCTGGGATTTCTTGTTACAAAACATGACGATTGAGCTAAATTAAGGTAGTGAAACCGAAAATGTAATAAAAATGTAAACGTCTTGTTTTCGGAAAATGTTATCTTATCAGTTTAAACGACCTAAAACACGAACTATTTATAAAAAGAAAAGAAAATAGATCTACTTAAAAGGAAATATTTGTGTTGACATTCAATGAACACCTTCATTTAACGTGTCATGAGAACATAACAACCTTTCCAACATGTCTCAAATAATATTTTACCAAACCTGAATAAAACAAAATATACACTATAATAAGTTGCAAATGCATACATATAATTATGTTATTATATTCAAAATATTGCTGGCTCGGTTTGATTGAGCCTGTTCATACGCAGAAATGGAAATGCATATTACGAACTGTCAGCGCTTCTCAAACTTTGCATATTATACACCGGGCTCAACAGCCGTCAAATATGATAATAATTGTAAACCAGTACATGTGAAATGTAACAAAAATACGGGATATTCAACTTACATATGTAGATTCTAATAATTCAGTGGCCTGCACAATAAAACATTGGTATTTTTCATTCGCATTTGAAAAAAAAACCACATCGGTTGTGTATAACTGTTTGCCATGGATGTAAAGAAATTTGTTTGAGTTATTGAACCCACATAAATGTAAAAACATCTATCTAAAACTTTATTGGTTTTGCTCACGAGATGTTCTTTATTATCATGTTTAATTCCTTTTATTTTACTTGATACAAACAGCACATACCATACTGGAAACAAATCTTAAACTAACAGTGAGTTATTGATTCGTTCTTATATAAACAACGAATTTTCTGATGAAATCGATTGATTACATGTATAACTGAATACATGGAGTGTTGGAAAAGCTCTTTACAAACAGCATTTATCCAAGGGAGTGACAAAAAGTGGCTGCTCTATACAGGTGGCTGTTAAAGACAGGTTAAAATGAGAACAAAATGTCAGTTTAGGACATATTCAAACTGGCCGTTTAAGACAGGTGGTTGCTAATATATTCACAGGTGGCTGCTAAGGCAGGTTTCACTGTATTTGTACCGCGAAAACATAAATAAGTGCTGGCAGTGGTTTCAATTCCAAAAGGATGTTGGTTTAAACAATATTTATTCAAATAGATGCACATTTAATGATAGTATACAATAAGAAAAAAAACATGCTATGAATTAAGAATAAGCAAAAACGCTTATATATGCATGGGAAGTTGAATACAGTACAGTAGAATACAATAAATACAATACATTTGTAATAGAATAAATGCAATGCAGACGGATATCTGATACATGTAGACAACGGCTTAAACATATCTCGCAGCTGTTAGTTGTTTCGATTCCAGCAATATATTTTTTCTTTGCGTAGAGAAAACAATTAGTGTTATACTGTCAAATAAATAGAGGAAAAGAAAGCATTGGTTAAGAAAACGAGATTTTAAAATCGAACAAATTTTTATAAATAATCATTTCTGAGCAGTAAAAATCACTTCATTAGTATGTTAGGTCGTGCTGTTTATTATAAAAAGATGAAATATGCATATCAGGAATCGCCACACTCACAAAACACAGCCTCCCCACGCGAAAAAGAAGAGAGGAAAATGCGCATGTGTTCATAAGTATACCCAATTCAAATATAACTACAAAAACGATACATGAAAATTAGAACCCTTGGGTTAACGCCTTGGAACGGTCAGTGGCAAAATAATTTGCACCGGGGGTTTTAACCAGGTTTTAGTGCGCATCAACCTCATAATCGCCCCAACAGTCTCTCATATCATCAAACAAGTACAAGTTGTTTTGGTGAAATCCCTCCAACCCATCCTTCAGCACAACAATATTGCATGCTAAAGCACACAAACATATAAAACAAATGAAGCTAATAGCATTCCGTAGCAAAAGGGGCTATATTGTATGACAAAAGGTTCGAGTTATACGTAGAAAAAAGTAAATAATGCGTATCGGGAAAGGCCATATATAGATGACACAGCTTTCCCACACAGCCAAAAAGTAACAAGAACAAGGCAGTCGGAACGACAGCAATATCCCCGCCGCAGATTTGAATTTGGTAAAAGATATGGATGGTTAATAGCAAATTAAACAATAGACACATGTTCTCCAATGCATGCAACTTTCATTAAATTTCTTCAAGGCTTTTAAAAAAACACCACAGGTGACCTTGACATTGAGGCGGCAAAGGGTTGAAAAGTTATGGTCCGGACACGAAATATGCTCAAACACCACATGCGCCCTTGACCTTGAGCCAGCCTGGTTGGATCATGGGTTGAGCGCATCGTGTTCATGAACTGAACATTTCACTTAAGTTTCATGATATACATACACTGTACGGAATTCCGTTAGGGCCATCGCCTATTAATGAAATAGTCCGAAACGCGAAAACACGAAATCACGAAAGTACGATGACGAAAACGCGAAAGTACGATGACGAAAACGCGAAAGTACGATGACGAAAACGCAAAAGTACGATGACGAAATCACGAAAACTCGAAATCACGAAAGTACGATGACGAAAACGCGAAAGTACGATGACGAAAACACGAGAACACGATGACGAAGACACGAAAACACGAAAATGATAATGATTAAATTTCGCGTTTTCGTCATCGTACTTTCGCGTTTTCGTCATCGTACTTTCGTGATTTCGAGTTTTCGCGTATTCGTCATCGTACTTTCGCATTTTCGTCATCGTACTTTCGCGTTTTCGTCATCGTTCTTTCTTGATTTCGTGTTTTCGCGTTTCGGACTATTTCATTTATAGGCGATGGTCCAAACGGAATTCCGTACTGAATTAATGTTACCTTCATATTCAGTGTCCGAATCAGACATTTCCAATATCCCACGTGGATGGAAAATCCCTGTATGCGCATGTGCATCGGAAGGCGAAGTGCGAAAACGCGAAAGTACGATGACGAAAACACGAAATCGCGAAAACACGAAAACTCGAAAGTACGAAGACGAAAACGCGAAAACACGAAGGTACGATGACGAAAACGCGAAAGTACGATGACGAAAACGCGAAATTATATCGCATTTTCATCATTGCGTTTTCGCGTTTTCGCATTTTCGCCATCGTACTTTCGCGTTTTCGTCATCGTACTTTCGCGTTTTCATGATCGTACTTTTGTGATTTCGTGTTTTCCCGTTTCGGACTTTTTCATTAATAGGCGATGGCCCTAGCGGAATTCCGTAGTATACAGCCGAGACATATCTTAAATTAAGTCTTAACATTTTGAGAATGTGCTAAAAATTTGTTGCTGTTGTTGTTTTACATACAAACAGTGAAAAACATATTTAGAAAAGCCTGATTTTCAAGGTGCTATAAAGTAAAGAAAGTTTATTTGGTCAGTATCCATAGAAAATGACAAAATTTATACTATAAAATCTTCAAGAGCAAAGTTCTTAATATTGCATAACACAGATCTATGCAGAAGAGTTCACTAGGTCATTGACCAGCAACTGGAGGAATACTGATAATCAATGCATCCTAAATACATCTTAAATTGAATCGAATATAGCTGAAGACAGGTAGAAATATTGGAATTTTGATACTTAAAATTTTCACTCTGCTAGTAAAATTTTTGTTTCAAATTTTATCACTGAACAACCAGTGAATGAATTGTTGAAAGATTGAATTTTAAGATGGTATAAAGTTTGTGTCAAATCTGGTTGATAACTGTAGAAAATCAGAGGTTAAAACAGAATTTAAAAGAATGTTTTTTTTTAATCCACAGGGCTGGGCCCCTGAGCAATTCAAGAACATTGTTTTAATAATTTGAGTAGAGATCATTCATACCAAATTTGATGACAATCGGACAAAAAAATGTGACCTTTATTGCGTTAACAAAATTTTTGCTGTAATCTGACCTAGTGACCTTGACATTGAGCCGGCCATGTTGGAACATGGGTTCTGCACGTCGTCTTGATGGGGAGAACATTTGCCTAAAGTTTTCATGAAATTCCTTCTAGGGGTTGAAAAGTTATGGACCGGACACGAAATGTGCGCGCAGGGAAGGACGGACGGACGGACGGACAGACGGACGGACGAAGACCATTCCAATATCCCCCAGCAGCTATGCGGCGGGGGATAAAAAGAGAGCATGGTTTATACAATTATCAGTATCAACATAGACGCCACAAACATTTAACAAAAAAAAATAATGAGAAGTTTTAAGACGCATATAGTATTAGGCTTAAAACTAATAATTGTTTGAACGAGATATCTATAATTACATTTTTCAAAACCTTTAACATGTCTAACCGATATGTCAATACTAAAAATAGCTTTTTGAGAAAGTCAAAAAAATAAATTTCAGTTTCTGTTCTTATATAATTCTATTTTTTGTGTTCGTGTTTATTAATAGAATTGAATCAGTCTTATGGTTCAGGTGTGACAATTCGTGTGACTTCAGTAATTCAATAATAAGCATGCAAGAGTAGTCTTTACCAGAAAATCGTCCTTATGATCTGCAGTTAGGTTAAAATGATACAAAGAGAACAAAGAATACACGCAGTAAGCATAATCCCACATATTGGCCTTATATTCTAAAAGTAAATTTCATGGAAAATGTGTTTCCCTTTATAATAGAATTTACAGAAAATGTTTATTTTTTGTGTACATCCCCCCTTGAAACGATTTTCGGAAAATATTTTATAAATAGTTATAATCTCATTCCATTTTCGGTTTCAGTTACTATATAAAATTAAACCACAGGAAATAGTCATTGAAAATTTGTTAATATGTTCTTAAAATAGAATTAACGAAAAATGATAATCTTTTAACGCAATGCCCTAGTTTCCGTTTCCACCTTAGCGATTTTCAGAAAAAACCTTTAAATCGTGGCTAAAATTATCAGTCACGAAGTGTTTAACCTTGAATAGATACTAAGTATTGGATAGAGTCTATTATTATACGTTTCTGTAGAAAGTAGAAACCGAAACGAGCGCAGAAGTTGTAGTAGAAGTTGCCCTACATTTGCAACTATGCGCATGTGCAGTTAAAATTAGGGATGTCAACGGATCCTGAATTTGGGATCCGGATATCCGTTGAAAGATCCGAACGGATATCCGGATATCCGAATATAAACACTATGCGAATAGAAATATGTCGTTTCCATAGACATAAACACTTCATAACTGTTATATTTTAATAAAATACGAACAATAAATCATTGTGTATTCTCAATAAGTTTTTCTTTTTTTCAGTTGTTAAATCAATATTGCAAAAAGTTTGGAGTTAAAACGATAAAAAAAATCTGTGAATGAACTCTACATTTGCTGTATTTTTTCATCATCATTTTACTTCACAATATGCCGCGAACAGCGAACTATAGAAAAGAGGCATAACAAATTATTTGTTTAGAACGTAAATGTTAATAAATCAAGATCGCGAGTTTAAATATAACATAAATTCATCAAAAATTTAATAGATATACGCAAACTGGCATAATTAAACGTGAGTAATTGATTTATGACCACCAAACCTGTTGTCTACAGAATTGTAGCCATATTCCTTCTCAATAAACCCGATCACACAGAATTGAAGATAATTTTCTTTACTCAAAATAGATTAACTTAAAACGTTGACCATTAATTAGCAAGTACTTATGTATACTGTCATACTTTAACACATTTCTAAACTGTGAAGCCCTATTTACTGCATGTCATCACCTCTCGATTATCCGTTAAACATTCTTAAACGCATACCGCCATTGTAGAAAGATAATTTAGCAAAATAAAAGTAATATTAAAAACTTAAATTGTTATAAACGGATAATTTATCCGGATGGCAAATTCGATCCGGAAATCCGAAGATCCGAACGGATATCCGAATATTCGGATATCCGTTGACATCCCTAGTTACAAAATATCGATTTATTTGAATGTTCATTATAAGATAGAAAATAGAAAGGAGTTCTATTGAAATAAATCGAGGAATTTTATTTGTCATAGCTGCTGATTGGCTACAAAATAATGTAAGGCAACTTCTAAATATCGTTGAAATATATGATTGTGTTTTAATGTTATAGAAATAGGGTAATAAATGCGGCTTAAAACTACACTCACCAAAAGTTCTTATTGGTCACTTTTTTAACGTACTTTTTATTTGAATGATATTGGCTTAATTCTTTATTTGTGATCAATTGCAAACAGCAGTCTTCAATTTAAACTTTAATCTTGAAATCACTGAATTTTTGAAACAGTATAGCGGGAGTAATCCTTTTTTGCAAACAAAACGCATACATTTAATGCAATTAAAGATCAAACCAACAGAAATATTGTTCCGAATTTCGTGTTTTTTTCTTTTAATAGGACCTCTTGTTAGTCAATTAAACTTCATTTATCAGCAGCATTATTGATTAAATAAATTTCCTTTAAAGTAACCAATTTAATACTAGTCTGACAACCCTCAAATAACTAGAGTTTATGCATTCCGAGCTTAAGAAGCAATGACATGAACAGACATACGTACAGCAAATATTAAAATAATTTCAAAAACTTTTACTATTGATTAGATCTAGGTTACTTACTGTTAAATGAATACATTTTACAGTATTATCTTCTCCTGGTCCCGCCAATAAATTCCCATTCTGATCCATGGAGCTGTCCATTTCTAAACCCAAGCTCTATTTACTACATGTAAGCTCTTTTTTTAATATAATTCTAATTTCTATTTATAATGTTCTAATATTTCATATATTGCTAAGGGAGGGATTAATTTTTTCCAAGAGTGCTTACAGATTGCATGTAATGCAGATTATCAGATCTAAGAAGCATTGGCCATAAAATGCAGAACTTCATGATGTATATGCCGTCTGCTCCTGCATCTGCCTGTTAACGGGTATGAACTAGGTATAACACAATTAAGTGCATGGTAAATCTGTATAAATCGATATTTTGATTAAGATTTAATATAATTTAATTTGACACTGAAAAGATTGCCACTTAGTGGTTTTGGTACTGAAAACAAGATTTTGACTTGCCTGAGAATGAATACATTTCTCTTTTGCACTAGTTCTACCCAGACCTGTAGATATTTCATAAAATATGACTGCAGATTATCATCTTTCATCTCAATGCAACCACTCAAATTGAAGAACTTTCATGAACATTAAAGAACTTAATGAAAATGGCTGACGAAGTGCAAAGAGTCGTGAAAGGACTTATAGATTTATTCGTGCCCGCTATGGGGACAGAGTGCTTTTTAATTGCTTTCTTTTTTCATATAGTTTTTTGGTTTTCAACATTTGAAATTTGTCTAGCATTCCGTTCAGAACCAAATCCTTACGTTTAAGGTCTAGATACTAAAGACTGTGCCATGAAATTCAGATTTACTTTTAACTGCATTCACAAACTTCAATTATCGTTTAAGTAAAACAAAGAAAAAAGATATAAAAAGAAACGACCTAACAAAACTTCTGCCCCATAGCTGGTGCTGTAAAAAGAATTCTGTGGCTCATAATAATTTAAAATTGACCATAGAAACACTGTTATTACATTTTTAGTGGCTCCTAAACATTACAAATGACGGAGCTTATAAAAAGAATGTGTGTGTGCGTGCTTGTGTGCGTGCGTGTGTGCGTGCGTTTGTGTGTGTGTAAAAGCGGGTGGGGTGTAAATCATTAAGTGTCCAAACAATTATTGTTACATTGGTGTTCCTTTTGTGCCAAGTGTTGTTCTAAAGTGGCAATGTTAATTAAGTGAATATAATGCAATATTTTACATCGGACACGGGGCAAAATGAGTTGTTTTGTAAGAAAAGCAGTTATTATGAGGTGTTTGCAATTTGAATAATTACAAATTATTTAAACAAGTATATTTAGTATTGCTTATTAACAATATGTTCTAAGAGATACGAAAGCGGAGACAAATTTGAAATAATGTTTTAACTATTCAAAGGTAATATTCAAAAATATGACGGTCAAATAGTCGATTGTGAAAACGTGGGCTTAAAAAAAAACACCTCCTGCCCATGTTCATGTTGAAAATTGATGTAAACTTCGACCCATGCGTTCATATTGAATATTTTCTAACTTTAAGTCTAAATTCAAAAATACGGCGATGAAAAAGTGGAGGGTTATGGCATATGAAAACATGTTCTAAACGAATTTTTAGGACGAAACAAATGCCCAGGGATTTGCTTTATTGTCGAACGAGCGATTTTTGCATTTTTTGCGACTTTCTTTTGCAGTTGTTGCGAATGTTCTCAGAAATTACCGAATCATTGGCGAATTTGAGATGACCGTCGTTTAAAGTTAATATAGGAGATCAGCATATATCTTTATGTGATAAATGCATTTTCAAAGAAATGCGAGACGATTTACTAACCACAGTACCCGATTCCCTCCGGAAAATTCTATTTATCCATGCGTTCTCCTCCTGGGACCTATAGTGAACGATTGGGCTCGGTGTATCGGTGTATGTTTTAATCAAAGCACTGGAAGTGCTGAAAGCCAGTGGTGCGTAAACATTATGAAAATAAAACACATCCATAATGTGCAATGTGTCCTATGGGAGCAGTCATATGCTTGCAAAAATGTGGGTTGTATATGTTGTATAACATATATGTAATATAAGTTAATTTGCAGTAAAATTTTCATTGTAAGTGAAACAAAAACTTTCAGATAGATAAACAGGGAACAATCATTGAAAAGTATCCAATTCAGGTGTAACTGAAAATTGGAATGTTGAAGCCACACACAATAAAACTAACCAAACTATTGAAACAAAAGTAATTTAAGGAGAACTATTGAAATAAATGGAAAAAATGAACATTAAAAGCAACAGAACAGAACAAATACAAAAACGCTATAGACACAGTTTGATCAAGCAGTACCATGATCAAAATGCATCACTGCCCACATTGCCTAGCCCTTGGTTGAATGCAACTCAGTATTAACACAAGTAAACAGTACCAATTTTGATCATTCCAAACAATGGGGTGCATGTGTGGTTGCTTAACAGTAGCCGAATTTGATGATAACAAAATGTCATATTCATGCTTTATAGCAATACATCACAACTTAAAGTAATGCCAAAGGTCTTATAAATGTCTTTTGGCAAATGAAAGAGGCATAACAAATTTTTGTGTCAATCATAGTTACTCTGTGACACAAGCATATTTGAATTTTCCACTTTCAATTAGGTTAGCGAAATTATATTTATTTCAGCTTATTTCGTTTTTTTTTATTCAAATATTATTTCAATCATTTCTACAAGAACATACAAAAGTACAGTAAACAATTGAGTGACATCTAACATCAGTAACAAATATATTATCTGCATATTCTTTTAGAATTGATTTAATTTTATTCACTCATTCACTCACCCTACTTATCATTCATTCCCGCATTCACTCTTCCTCTCAAACTAGCACACTGACACCCACTCATCACCCACCCTCAGAAAAAAAACCAGTAGGTTGACAATAGGCATAATCAGTACGTCAACATGATTTAAAGACAAAAGAAATCGTAAAAAATACAACAAAAAAAAACAAAAGATAAAAGTGTTCTACCCCTTGTCCTTTTGAACAGTATAATAAAGACAAAATATTGTTTTTCGTGTGTGTTTGTGTTTTTTGTTAGAGGAAATTTAACCACTTTGTTCTATGTGTTTGAATTTTGTTTTTTGAATGTCCAATAAATTCGTCAACTTTTATTTTTTCTGCTAAGTATTTTAAGAAAACATCTATATTTGGTATACTTTCTTTGCATTTATTAAGGAAGATAAAATATTTCGCTGCTAAAGTGATACATTTGAGAGCTGATTCATTAGGGCCTTTGTTGGAGTGAAGGAAAGCAGTATTTAGGTAATTTATGTTTTCTATTATGTTTTTTCGTTTTAAATATTCTCTTAGATTATTCCAAAACGTTTGTTTGTACGTGACTGCATTCCCAAAACAAGTGTTCTAAACTTTCCACGTTCATTGAACAAAAATCGCATAAATTTGAGCTAGATAATTTTTGTTTCAATAGAAGTTTATTGGTAGGTACTATTCTGAATAAGAATTTATATTGAAAATTCCTGAGCACAGCATCAATAGTTGCTTTAAGTATATTGCTATAGTTTTCCTCCCATTTCAATGTAGTGTTACTAAATAAATTTTGCCATTTTGTTTGGGATGGAATTACTGTGTTTTCCTCAGTTTTCAATAGTGTGTTCTATAAATATTTGTTTATATGTTTTTATTTAATGCGTTTTTGTAAGTACATTTTGTTCGTATCTTCTTTATTCACATCTTCTAGTTTTATACATTGTTTTATGTTTTTAGGAATACAAGAAATAAGAGTGTTATATTTTAATTGATCTTTTGTTTGGATACCATAAATGCGGTTCATTTCTTCAAAGAATAAAACGTATTAGTGCGAAAGTCATACAAATATTCAATTGGGTTAGCGAAATTATATTTATTTCAGCTTATTTCTTTTTCTTTTTTTGTATTTCATTTGATTATAACCATTTTCATAGTAATTACACAGGGACCCTTTGATTTAAGCTATTTGAACTTGGTTTCATTTATAACAATGTGTCCCATGGAGTCAGCATTATGTTAATTTTGCCATAATTTAAAAAAAGTGTTGAACCTAATCAGGGTTGGCAAAATGCCGGCAAAACCCCAATTTTTTTTCGCCGAATCATGGAAAAAAGTGCAGCTTATCTTCAAACGATGACGGTATGAGTATTTTCCATGCCGGCAGTATTACCGGCAAATACTGGCAATTACTGTCAAATACTGGTCGATTGAATCGACCAGTCTAGAATTTATACAATATTACCTATTATCAGCATTCATATGGATATTTTCAAGTTTACCCATCAATTGCCATTATCGTTTTACTTAAGTTTAACACTTTTATCACTTTATCCATAATAAATAAATATTTAAGCTGAAAAAGTGATCATTTGAATTGACTATCCATGGAATTTTTACAATACAATGTATCCCTTATAGTCAGCATGTGTCAACTTCAAAATTTAATTATTAACAATAATGGAGTGAGCATTTTAGTGGGTAAACATTTTAATTGTAAACAAGTAATGAACAAAACTTACAATAAATATACATGAATACAATAACAAATAAGGTTTGATACAAAGAAGTCTCTGTCTACCAGGAAATCTCTTCTTTCCCCTTAAAGTATTTGTAACAGAACACTTATGTAGTCATACCAATACATAACTATTTACTTGCACATAGACAAATTGTTTAGGTCATTTATGACACTGCTGTTGCCTTTCTTGCCCCTGGCTATTACAGCCCCATGTATGAAACATGTTGTTTTAATAGTTTAGACCTTATGGCCTTGCTTGTTAAGTCAATAAGTGTCAATGGTGCACAAGTGGATTAGCATTACTTTCTCACCTGCTGTATTTTTAGGTTCTAAGTAAAAAAAAAAAGCTCTTTGAAATTTTTTTTACTTTAAGTGCTTAAAGTGATCACCTGATATGAAATTTAATGAAAAATATCTGAGTAATTTAATTACTATTATGATAATAAATTAATAACACTCAACTAAGTTAAGACTTCTGCAGTATTTTAAGGCAAAAAACTCATCTGTATCATGTGTATTTGCCAGTATTTTCCAGTATTTACCACTTTGAGGAGTATTTACCAGGCCGGTAAATACCACCGGTAAATACCGGGGGTGGTATTTACTGCCCAACCTTAAAAATTATATAAGATAACGGGGCTGTTTATATTCATTAGCTTGAGCCCTTTACAGACACCTTTCCCCCACTGTTATCTGTTCAACAGTATTTTGACCTTTTTTCGATGCATGTGCCACATCCATCTGATCTGAACCTACACTCTGAATCTTGGTCAGAAAGTACATTTACCTAAAAGATCCAACAAGAGAGCGTCGAAGATGGATGATGCTCCCCGAATGGGTACTTTGTCATAAAAAGGATTAGTTGTATAACTATCGTGGTGAATTTTGAAAATGGTGTAGTGCTATGAAATCAGGCAATTTTAAAATCCAACTATAAATAATAAAGTTATGGACCGGACACAATTTTGCTTCAAGGTCATGCTGTGACATTTACGTTCAAGGTAGAGACTGAGTATGACACATCGTCTCAATATGGTGATCATTTCTGTGAAATAATTTAAAAGTCTGACTACAAATAAGACAGTCATGGGCCGAACAAGATGTTGCTACAGTAACAGGGTCATGCTGTGACCTTGACCTTAAGGGTAGCAACCCAAATTTGTGCGTGACAAGTCACCTCATTATGGTGATCAACTCTGTGAAATAATTTTAAAACTTCAAATAAAAAAGCTATGGGCCGGACACTAATTTGCTACAAGGTCATGCTGTGACCTTGACCTTGAAGGTAGTAACCCAAATGTTGCGCGCAACACGTCATATCCGACTTCAAGTTATGGGCCAGACACGAATATGGGATGTATGGACTGACAGACGGACATACAACCCATCGACTAAATGCTCCCCCGAATTTCTTCGGGGAGCATAAAACCATAAAAATGAACAGAATCTGCTCAGCCTCAACTGATTATATGCAAGTTGATATGGTCTAACCTTGTCACACATGGCATATAAGCTGTATCCATGTTGGCCCCTTTATACTGACTAATGCATAATAATAGCACACCCAGCTAAATGTTTAAGTTAGACATTTTAAATATTTATTTATACCATTTTAAAGGGCTCATTTTAAGCTTTCTGGAACTGTTTTTCTTTTCTAAATATCTTAAAAAATAAAAAAGGTATGGCATTTTTAAGTTGAGAAAAATCGACCGAAATCTTGAAATTTTTCCTTATATAAATTGCTTGTGGAAGCCTGAAGTTCGTGGAACCGTAAACGAATCTGCGAATTGCTTTCTGGAATAAAATTGCCATAACTTTTTTTTTGAGATATCTTCATGAAATTTGGAATATATATAGATCAATCTATGCTCCTTACAGTAATGACAGTAATTTAAACATCTGACTATTGTGAGTGAAATTTAATAAAGACAAAAGTTGATCAGGTTGATGCAATTTATTTTTTGCATTATCATAATAACTTTTTTACGTAACACTGCACATGCACATTACCAGTTCAATATTTGACATCTAAAAATACATTTTTGCATATCTCTGGTACATTTTTTCAATAGGCAAGTATTGTTCTATCTTCCATTGTCTGCCAGAATTCACACAGTCAGGGAGGAATCCAGACACCAAAATGAACTTAGTTTCAACAACCTGAATGTCATCTCGGGCTGGCCATTTGAAGTGTCCAGGTATAATACATGGAGTCAAAAATTGTACCACAACCTTATCAGCATTCACTTTTCCTTAACAACACCAGGATACCATGAGTCGTGATATGCCACTGCAACATAGTCATTTTCGCAGACTTCCCTGTTTGATGGCATCATTTCCTCGTCAACATCAGAGTAGCTCTCGGATTCAGAATCTGAGTCACATGTTCGTCTTTTTTCTCTGTTGGGCATATTGGTTTCTGCCTTTATTTTGGTTTTTCTTTTTGACTTTGTTACACCTGTCATTCATTTCACTGTGAATTTCTTTTAGGACGGCCTTGTCTTGCTCTTGGTGTTTGTGACGGAGGTCTCTACCACCTTTCCTAGCGCTTTTTAACAGTTTACTTAGATTATCGTTTGGCATTTCAGTCAACCAGGTCATTATTTGGGATCTGTTCCTTTTTATCAGTTGCACTGATGAATGGTGATGTAATGATGCTCTTGGTCTACGTCTCTGACTACTGTCAAGATCCCCAAAATGATGCTCACATCCCAAGTTGGTCAAATGAGCAAAACCGGTCCTCGCGATGTCTCTCTCAGTTGCCTCCTTGCTGTACTGGCCATCTCCTAAGAAATCTACCAACTGTTTCTGCACAGTACGTTCCACTGCTTTTGCTACTACCCTCACGGTGTCATACAGCATGTCTTGATAATCACTTCCACAGATGGTTGTCAATTTCTTTGCTAATAATGTTTAGTATGGCACTTCGGAAATTTCATACATGTCAGTTTCACTCCAGTGTTTCATTTGTAACAGCGATGCGGAATTTTTTATGTCTCTCCCCCAGAGTTTTGCCCTGTCCGTCTGTCTGTCTGTCCGTCTGTCACACTTCGTTTCCGCTCAATAACTCGAGTACCCTTTGACCCAGAGCCTTCAAACTTCACAGGGTGATAGCCCTTATTGAGAAGAAGAACCCTATTGATTTGGGGGTCAGTAGGTCAAAGGTCAATGTCACAGTGACCCAGAGTGAAAACCGTTTCCGCTCAATACCTCAAATACCCTTTGACCCAGATCCTTCAAACTTCACAGTGTGATAGCCCTTATTGAGTAGAAGAACCATATTGATTTTGGGGTTAGTAGGTCAAAGGTCAAGGTCACAGTGACCCGAAGAGTCAAAACCGTTTCTGCTCATTAACTTGAGTACCCTTTGACCCAGGGACTTCAAACTTCACAGGATGATAGCCACTATAGAGTAGAAAAATTCTATTGATTTTGGGGTTAGTAGGTCAAAGGTCAAGGTCACAGTGACCCGAAGAGTGAAAACCGTTTGCGCTCAATAACTCGAGTACCCTTTGACCCAGAGCCTTCAAACTTCATAGGTTGATAGCCATTAGACAGTAGAAGAACCGTTTGATTAGGGGGTCAGTAGGTCAAAGGTCAAGGTCACAGGGGCCAGAAGAGTGAAAACCGTTTCCATTCAATAACAGGAGTTTTATCTTACCCAGATCCTTCAAACTTCATGCGATGGATGTCCTTATTGAGTAGAGGACTCCTATTGATTTTTGGGGTCAGTATGTCAAAGGTCAAGGTCACAGGGGCCACGAGGAGTAAAAACCGTATCCGGTCAATTACTGGAGTACCGCTTGACCAAGAGCATTCAAACTAAATAGGGTAATAGCCCTTATTGAGTAGGCCAAAGGTCAAGGTCACAGGGGTCTGGGCGCAGGGGGGAGACATGCGTTTTTCACAAAAAGATTCTAGTCTTCAATTTCTTTCAAGTACTAGGTAATCATGTTAATCTCTTTATGAAGTTCAAGGTACGGCACTTTGTTTCCTACTACCAAGTTCTAGTAGGGACCAGTCAAGCTGTCATAGAACAGGCCAAGGGATTGTAGAAGAGTCATGACAGTGTCAGATTTTAAATCTGTCAAAACTGACTTTAAGAGGAGATTGGGGGAACTGACCGATTCGAGGACATGAATAAAGTCATCTCTGTGTAAACAGATCTCTGCCGCTGTCTGAAACAGACCGTTGAAGCGATTGTCTTTGTAATTTCCAATTACAGATTTAATTCCATTTGCAGCACAGTGGTCCCTTACTCCATGGTGGTCTCCTGATGGTCCGAATACATTCGACGTGGTTTTAGCAACTCTCTCGACCACTGACTTCTTTTTACTCCAAAACTTATAGCAGTCAAGACTATCTCTACCTAGGGGCCATGTTTTGCAGATAACAGTTTTTCGTGTTATTTCATATCCTTACAAACATAAGTATGAAACCCTAGGAGGAAGTGGGCCATGCAGTGAAAGCTATTCACTTTTGTGTAATCTGCCACATTTTTCTCAAGCACTTTGTCACGCCATTCATTCAGAAAAGCACTTGCTTTTTTCTCATTATTTGCTCTATCATTCATGGTAAATGCAAGTTTCTCAAGAGAGGTTTTAATGTACAAATCAGTGTCAGACTCGGTATTGTCAGTGTCTCTTTGTAGATGACAGTTCAAGTTTGCCAGTTCAGTGATATGTGACTTAGTGACATTATTTATTGATGCTGCTGTTTCATGAGCTACCCTGTTAAAACCCAAACTAATGACATCTCCCGAGTCCAGTGTTATTGCGCCTCGTCGTTCCGTCTCTGTTCTATCCCCAGTTTTCTGTTTCAATCAGTTTTTGAGAGATGAATGTTTTGGCTAAATACTGGCCTTCGTCAACAATGGTACTTGTTGGCAGTTCATTTTGTTCAAAGTTTCTTTTGTGTAAATGCTTTGAAACAGTTCTTATCACTTCAGGGACTTTCTCAGCGGTAACTTCCAGGCCTGAAAGTTCCATTACACATAGCCTTATTTCATTGCTATAACTTCCATCTGCTTCTTTTGTTTTAACTCACTCAGACTGCTGGTCTTTCAATTTTTCCTCAAGTTCTGTAATTGCTTCCTCTTTTTCCTGAAGTTCCGCATTTGTTTAGAGACATTGTTGACACTTCACATTTTGCTCACTTTTAAGCTGTTCATTACAGTCTTTCAGTTTTTATCTCAAGGTATTTATTTCATTTTTGAAGTAGCTGTTCATTTTCTAAATACCAACTTTCTTAGCTTTCTCATTTTCATAATGGTCTAACCTTGTCACACATGGCATACAAGCTGTATCCATGTTGGCCCCTTTATACTGCCTAATGCATAATATTAATAATTTATGTCTAAAACTCAAACCCTTTACTCCATATATGCGTCTTTATGGCATCAGCAAACAGTGTACACTGAAACCCCTTTTAACCGGAACCCCTTTAATCCGGAAACCCCTTTAAACCGGACAAATTGTCCGGTCCCAAACTTGTTACTATATAAATCACCCCTTTAATCCGGAAACCCCTTTATTCAGGAAACCGGACAAGAATTATGGCCCAACTTGTATTTGGTTATTATAAAACACCCCTTTAACCCGGACAAGATTCAAGTCTAAATCAATTTTTTATGTTAACATGGAAACATACGGTCTATTAAAGAATGAAAAAGTTGAATTTCATTAAACAGTACATGTACACAGTAAATGAAGTTGATCAATATTGTTGTCATAGAAAGTTGATTTATTCACACCTGTATGAATTTGTGTATGGCTAGGGCATGTCATGATTAGTCATAACTGCTGTAACAACAAACTGAGGTTTATTGAAAGTCTTTTCACAACTTTTTAAATTATGACATGTGTGATATTTGGCATTGGGCTACAGTATTTGTTTCAATGGATTCTCCTTCAACACTCAGTTAATATAAATCAGCTGTGTAAAATAACATATGAATTGGTTTGTTTTTATTTTTAATTTTTAAATTATCTTGGGGAAAAGTGTGCTGAATGTTTTCTTGTATTGAAATAATGCATTTAACTGTTGTTAGTTAAAAGCTGAAGAGACTATTACTTATAATTACTGATAAATTCAATTCTGTATAAAATATAGATCCAATTGTCCACATTTGGAAAAAAAGCTTGGAATCTTGTCCAGTTGTCAAAACCCCTTTAGTCCGGAAACCCTTTTAAACCGGAAAATTTATTCGGTCCCAAGCTTGTCCGGTTTAAAGGGGTTTCAGTGTAGATCTAGATTACCTAGAACCTCTGTGCTATCTGATCAGGATCTGCACTGTTCACTTTTAGATTCATAACGGTATTTCTTAACCAGATGTGCATGAATGTTCTGTCTGGTCTGGATCTAGACTAGATGCGCATGCGATAAAAGGCATATATATATTACGGCAGAAAGGGGCTCTTGATCAATCATTTTAGTTATGCCCCTACAAATGACATGAACAACTGTTAAATAAATATTATCGTCTTCAACTAAAATCTATTTCAGAAATTACTCTACACCATACAGCTATTTCAGTTAATATACCTTAGTAAATGCAGATCAAGGGTTCCATTAAAAGGTTTGACCCGGGAGATAACCATTCGACCATTCAAAATTCCAGAAAGCCTTATTTTGACCCCTAGGATTTTAGCTGAATAAGAAAGTTATGTGCCGGACATGATGTTGCTACAAGGTCATGCCGTGAATATGATGAAACAGACCCTTCATGATTAAGCACATAGAGGAACCCTTGGCCTATAAGTATTATTATTTTCTTTGAAATAATTTTAAAATCCAACTTCAAATAAAAAAGTTATGGGCTTTACACTAATTTGCTACAAGGTCATGCTGTGAATTTGATGAAAATGACCCTTCAGATTAAGCAACATGTCATAGAGGAACCCTTGGTCTATAAGTATTATTATTTTCTTTTAGTTATGTATTTTTCTTCACAAACTGAATACACCTAATGAGCCGGTGACTGTCCTTTGCTTGTGAAAAGAGTTGTGAAAATCAAGTCTGAAATGGTTAATATTTGCAAGTTTAATTCAGTGTGTCAGATATGTCGTGTGATTGTCATAAATTTATCCTGTCATTGCGATAATTACCTAGCAAAAACTAGGTAATTTAAAAATTAAAAATTCTGGTTTCTTAAATTTGTGGTTGTTTTAAAAAAAACAACAAATAAATTTCAACAATTTTTGTGCAACAAAATTTATAACTTTCCCAAAATTATAGATGCTGCATTATATGATTTCCTATCGGAGACCTGCTAATTATATATATTATATGGGCCAAATGGTCTCAAAGCTTGGCCGTATCGTCTTTAACTCCTGGGAATATTGTCTTTAAATCTGGACCGTACAGTCTGTATGTCCTGGGCTTTTTAGTTCATCAATCTGGGCTATAACAAGGGACCATATCGTCCTTATATCATTGAGACTTGGAAGTTAAAGTTTCAATTTCAGCTACTCCTGTAAGAAACAACAAGAACTATTTACCTTGTTAAGACGGTGTAACTGCCGGTATGAAACAGAACATCGTTTTCAATAGTCCTCGAGGCGTCTACCTTTAAATCCTCACTGAGAAAATGTAAACAATAACTACATGTAGATGTGTTCTCAAGCAGCCGGTTCAATATAAATCAATAAATGCACAATATGCAAACTTTATAAGTAAAGTTGATTGCATATTATTTGCATACAATGACTGCACATACACACACACACACACACGCACGCACGCACGCACGCACGCACGCACGCACGCACGCACGCACGCACGCACGCACGCACACACACACACACACACACACACACACAATTTTTGAGATACAGTTGAAACAGTTAAAAAAACTCATGTCTTGTCCTTTCGGAAATTACACTGTAATCATTTTTTTTGTCAACGCCTTTGTTTATTTGTAATGATTAATCCTTTCAGGATTTCACGTAATATCTCCCATGTTAGTTCCACTTCCGAAACAATCACATTTTGCATCATTTTCGTGGGTGTCTCAATTTAAGAGGTCGCAAACATTGCAAATGGCGAAAACTAGCTAAAATTTCAAAAATGAATTTTGGGGAAATACTTATTGCCACCTAGATTTTAGTAAAGAAATGTATTTAGCTATGGATGTAGTAAATGTTTGCATGCTCAATTTAGTCTAATTCATGTTCTAATTACCAAGCACATACAAAAACAAAAGAAAAACCGTTTGCATGAGAACTCTGAAATTCATAAACAATATACCAAAGCATCTCATACCTGAAATATGTATATACTGGTCTACAATGTTTAGTGCCAATTCATCAAAATAATGTTAGGGTTTTCAAGAAATTCAAGGAAATCTTACTTCCTGGTTGAAAGTGAAAGTAGATTTCTATATATTTCTACTTTCACTTTGAACCAGGAAGTAAGATTTCCTTGAATTTCTTGAAAACCCTAACATTATTTTAACGAATTGGCACAAACATTGTAGACCAGCATATACTTATTTCAGGTATGAGATGCTTTGGTATATTGTTCATGAATTTCAGAGTTCTCATGCAAATGGTTTTTCTTTTGTTTTAGTATGTGCTTGGTAATTAGAACATGAATTAGACTAAACTGAGCTTGCAAACATTTACTACATCCATAGCTAAATACATTTATTTACTAAAATCTAGGTGGCAATAAGAATTTCCCCCAAAATTGAATTTTTTTTTAAATTTTAGCCTGTTTTCGCCATTTGCAATGTTTGCGATATCTTAAAAACGCACAAAACATTGGCTATTTGTTCAAGTAAAATCTTCGACGTTGACAGTGTTCAATACTTTGGGGGAACATAATCGAAGGGAGGTCACTGCCATTGTGTGTAGTTTGGGCTAAACCCCGTACGTGTTACGTAACAATCCGTAAAAGTATCGACACAGTATATTTTTAAATAAAGCAGAAAAAACTGAAGTATATTTACTTCAAAGTTCTTGCAACGAGTCTGCGTTCAGAACATGCGCCATTTGACACACCCTTATTTGACGTCATTGTGAATGTCTAACACATACGCAGTTTATTTAATTAATTAATCGGTAAAAGTGCGACTTTGTTGCTTTTATTGAGTAACATAACTGATCCTTCTTTAACAGCAATCAATTTAAATGATCGTCTACAACTAATTTTTCTCGTTTCTATAATTGCTTTTGGAGCTCTTTCCCGACGTCTACCGGAAGCTTTGCTGCGACTTTTTCATTTGAGCTGAAAGTTATGAGCTTTCGGAAAGTCATCTCATTGCCAGTGGTTCCCACCACTGGCAAAAAATGAATTGTCACCTTTAACTTGCTCACATGAGTGCTTTGTCGATTTATAACAGACAAGCTTTAGAGCGCGTTGTTTCTCCCACTCTCTTACACTATCCGCTCATTACATTCATAATTATGACTGTATAAAATAAAGATATCGAGTCATGTCAAAAATCTTGACATTGAGCCTTTCGCAGAGATGTACAATGTAAAGTGAGTGTAAGGAACGACAACTCTGCGAAGGAGATTATGTTTCTCCGGCAATTCGGCGAACCTTTTCTTTTTATAGTATAGAAGCGCCGATTTTACCTGTATAGTACACGTAACACATTAAGTTTGTCAAGTATGTGTATATTTTTAGAATATTACAAGTATGTGTATATTTTTAGAATATGACCTGAACAGTTAGACTATTTTATTTATAGATTTACAACCATAAATAAGTTACTACTGCGCATTATGACAACGACGATAATTTCATTGGAAAAGGAAGTAAATTAATGAAGAAATGGGTAATTCTTCTTCAAAACCACTAACAGAATCTGAAAAAAGAAAGCAAGATAGTGTTTTAAAGGAAATCACAGTAAGTAAAATGTGTATTTCAGTTTCACGTTAAAGCTAAAGAAGTTATATACATGTACGGGATTAATTTTATCTTTATCATTTAAAGTCATTAAAGGGGTCAATAACATTGCAAATGGCGTAAACTTGCTAAAATTTCAAAAAATGAATTTTGGGGAAAATACATATTGCAACATTTAGATTTTATTGAAGAAAAACTCATGTTTGCATGCTCAGTTTAGTCTCTGACATGCATGGACAATATACCAAAACAATTAATACATTAAATAAGTACTTCAGTGAAACCCCTCAATAACGGACACCTATGGGACTGAGGGAAAGTGTCCTAAAAAGCGGGTTGTCAATAAGTGTGGGTTTAAATCAAGAAGAAGAGAACATGTCTGTTCTTAAAAAACGCCCATAAATTATTATCGCGGTGCCCGTTAAATCGAGTGTCCGTAATGAGGGGTTTAATTATATATGCTGGTCTACAATCATTAGTGCCAATTCGTCAAAATAATGTTAGGGTTTTCAAGAAATCTCAAGTAAAACGTACTTCCGGATCTACTTTCGGTTTCAGAGGCAAATCATTTAATGTTCCTTTTCACAACTTGACATTAATTCCAATCGGCAGACCAATGAAAGTAAAGAAATAAAGTTTTATGTGGTTGTTTTTCATTTTGGATGCTCAAGTTGTATAAAAATGCTTTAATTACATAGAACAGACACACACAAAATCGAAATACCGTTTGCACAAGAACGCTGGAATGGCTGTTTAAAACGTGTAGAAAAATGAAACAGATATTGCATCAACAATTATTTACAATATTTTGCGATCATATGTCGTAATAATGTACCCGTTGGAGTGGGATGATGTCCTGTTCACATTTAGTATGGTGTTTAAAACGCTATTTGATGAGACGATCTTGAACTAAATAAACATCAGTTGTGCTTCAACTTGGAATCTTGTCAAGATGTCCTGCCGAAGATTTTGACGGCAGAAACTTTAAGAATAAATACGAATGACGAAGAACACTAAGTCCGTTTTTCTCCTTTATATAGTCTTCATATGGAATACCACATATAATAACAAAATAACAATAGTTCCAAATAGATGATCAAATATTCTCTGTTGATATAACCAAACAATTATTCTCAAATCCTTCAACGTAAATTCAGTTCTTATGGAAAACCATATATGATGTACTTTGGATATCCAAAATTAGAAATTTATATTAAAACAGTAACAATTATTAAATATTAAATCATGACAACCACAGCAAACAATAAAAACAATTATAACATCAAGAGCTTATGAAGGTGGGGCTGTAAAATAATAGCTTGGGGATCATTAACCTGCCTGATTGATAATTGCCCCAAGACCGACACTAAGTCTCAAATAAGTGATTATGGCATCTGATATGAAAACTAACGGCTAACACTTCTTTTGTTATCTTGATTGGTGGTCAAACTTGAAAGAGAATTTTGAGAAGTGTCAACCACTCAAGACAATGAGAATTATTTCTCTGTTAACACAACAGATTGCCAAACTAAACTAAGAATTAATATTAAATTTCAACAAAATGATTTATCTCCAAAAATAGGAATTTTATATTATTTCATTCTTTCCAAACATCGGATTGATTTTAAATTAATAATTTTCAAAAATTTTACTAGAAAAAAATGCAATAAATTTCAGGGCATAACAAAGATATTGAGAGAACTTTGTTGCCATAAACTCTGCTGTACAGAATTTGACAAGTAAGGTGACTCTGATTATTATTATAATCAAGCAGGATTGTCCCGGTTTCGGCCAGAAAGCACAAATTCGCAACACCATCCATTTGAAGCTATTACCGTTAATGGTGGATTGCGAATATCAAAAAGCATAATTATGGTAAATATTGTTTAATCATGTCCTAAATTGGGATAAATAATTATCAATTCGAAAAAAAATCATAGATATATGTTCGAATTTCATTTTCATTTTATATTTCAATAGATAAGTTGTTGACATATTAAACATTGTTGAGGCTTGTTTGAAGTCATTGTAATTGCGTTTACTAGTAGTTTCTAAAATTTCAAAATCCCATCGGACATTAGCGCCGAAATTGACTTTTCCCCGGCTTCCGGTTCGCACGTACTGCTACATCCGGTCCTCAATACAGCGCATTTCACACTCCTGACCCAGTTCATTCCTTCCATATCGCATATTTTCGTCGGCGATATCCCTCCAGCCTACAAACAGATTCATGATTTATGAGCTGTAGACGGACAAATTCTTTTATCGATTTTTAGATTGGCACGCGAACTTTGAACTTTCCCGCGATCGGCGTCTTTTTTGTAATACACAAGCATACCATGATTTTTCATTCAAATATATGACGTAATAGTTCAAAACAGTTATCGACAGCAGTGTTTATAGCGATTGTGAAGTGGATCATTTAGTTTTTGAACTGGTATTTACTCTTAGACTAGGAATTTCGGGGGGCAAGTATTCGCTTTCCGTAAATATACGTCGACATATCATGCTTTTTAACATGAGATTGTAGTTTATAATTGATTTGTAATATAAATCGATTCTTTACCGGATGTAGTAATTCTTAAATCTAAACAAATTACGCGAATTTACGTTGTCAACATTTATTTCTGAGTCAGAAATATATGTTGTACACGTAGATTTTTGTAAGTTTGTTATTTATCTAAACCGTTTTATGCGTAAGTAAGCAAGTCTGTAACGTGAATTTTTAACACGTAGTATATATTCATTCTAGCAATTTCAACTTTGCTGCGAATTGCAAACAAGTTCAGTAAATCCGTAGTGGCGGGGTGATTAATCATAAAGTCGACGAATCATGACGAAACCCCAAATGACGTGATCGTCAACGATACAATCAGTTCGTCAATTATAGATGATGACGAAAATTTTTGATATGCACAAATCTTTTTACCAGAACAGCTTGTTACCAAAAGCCACAATTTCATTAGTTTACATCTAAATTTAATTTAGTCAATCATCTGCTTTAACACAAATCGCCATGTCGATAGTTGTAAGATGGCTGCCCGTTGACAGGGAAGTGTGTTAAAACAAGAAGAAGTCTTTTGTTGTGTAACTGACACCCATTTAATCCAGCATTTAATCATTAGAAAAAAATCTGAAGTGACCCAGAGCGGCAGAGGTTAAGTCTATGTTGCCACTTTTTGGTAATATCTTTCTGTGCAATAAAAGTCATCGAGTTTAGCTCGCTACTGTTACAGTAGTACAACAACAACACGGATGTCAGCAGCAAGACGGAAACTAAATAAACATCGAATTTTCACGGATTACTCTTGATTTGAGTAAGTGTATTAAGCATAATGATGTAAAAAAAGATCAGAGCTTAGTTTGAATACCTTACAGAGATGTTAAAAAGAGTAGTTTATGCGAAAGTCATGGATGGAATGTGTCAGGAAGTAAACTTGTTCTGGATAATAAACATTCAAACTGGAAGAACAAGAGAGTTGGCTGCCACTGTGCCACAGTGTGTCATAAAAGCAATGGTGTTTTTGTATTTATTCAAAATGAAACAACTTGCATATCTGCATCTCCTTGGTACCTTATACCAGCCTGGTCACATCTGTAGACTGATTGAAGATTGCCAGACTTTTGAAATTTCATTGACACTTCATTTCTTCAGACTGGTAAATTTGTAATTTTAAAATCTATAATTGTAGATTTTCTGTTCATTAAAAATTGTCATTATTTAAGTGAATTCATTGAAAACCAATATTGCCTGGAAAATTAATGGAACGTTGATTTTAACATGTGGAGAGCTCGCTTTGGATTGCTGATTTCAAGGTTTGCACTGATCTGGAAAAGTCACGGAAAACTAGTATTGTCTGAAAAATTTATGGAATCATGGAAAATCATTGAATATTAAAAAATTGTCATGGAAAGTTGAAAAGTACAGTTTGTGCAGGCAATCCGAATCAATAAAAACCTTTGGTTAGCAAAGTTATATAAAAATTTAAAACTAAATTTTTGTTTTTAGGTTTTGGTGTCACCTTAAGTATGTTTTTTTTTCATTTAAGTGATTTTTACGGTTTTCCTGTGAATTTCAAAGCGGTCAAATCTATTTGTAGCAATCAGTGTAGTATATAGGAACCAAGTGAAGGCAATCCAAATCAGTGCTGGGGATTTCTCAAGATGCACTTTACTTGTCAAACTTGACAGCTGTATACAAAATGAGGCGAATAGAATTGGACAATAAATAAAAGAAACAATTTGATAGCATTTTGCAGTTGTTTTTTTATATTTTATTCTTGAATAAAAACGTACTGTTTCATTAAGTGTTTAAGTAGAAAAACAAACAGAACATAGGCTTAACATTCAATCTTGAAAACATCTCCTTCAGGTATCATAGAAAGAGCTTCCTGAACAATATCAAATATTGAATACTTATTTTCATGACTGACAATATATGTGCATGGAATATCAGCACCTTTGCAGCATTGATGATCATAATGTATTTATTATACAAATAGAGCCTTGGTTACAAAAAAATGTAAAACCTGGTTTGTGGACATTTCCCATTTCTTGTTGTTTACGTAAATTTAATACAATCGCTGGTATGCTACATTTAATTGTCATCAAACACCCTTTGACTGGCAGCAGTGCATTTTCAAATTAAATAAACTCACCCTTTGTTAAAATGAGACCGACCACATCCCATTTCATGTATGCCGCAGGCTATTCACGCGACGTGGAGTCGTGGTAGTCATGGTGGCAGAGTTGTGAAGTCGATAATTGACAGGTTAATTGCTGACTAAGCTGTCAAAAATTGTAGATGTAGATAATGTTTGTAACAACTTAAGGGCCACTATTCATGACCGATTTTTTAAAACAATTTTAACATTTCAATTGGACGTTTTCACGAAAATCGGACAATGGCGCCGGGCGTTTGCTACATGTATAGTAAAGGGACATTTTTTGTTGAGAAAGTACATATTTCAGACATGAAATTTATATAAATATTTTGGTATTGGACTTAAATGTGAAATATCAGCAGTAAAGAAAAGAAATGAATTATACGATATTCCACTAAGTGTGTACTTACGTGATTGATCACTGATGACTGAATATTTTCTTGTTTTGTTCATCCTGATGTTTTATTTTACCAATAAAAGTATGGATAATAAAGAATTTGCTATTTGACTGCATTTCACTAAATATAGTCATATTAAAACGGATTTTCACTGACGTCAAAACATGCGAAACGTTAATGACGTCATTTTTCCTTTTTTGGGGTGTCTTGTGTGCGAGACTTCGGTGAACTTTGTGAGAGCAGCATTTCAATTTGTACATTTTCTGTTGAAATATTGTCTATAGTTATAATACACACACAATTATAAAAATATTATTAGGCCATTTTTGACCCTTCGTGAACCTAACCCTTTAAGTAGCACATCAGAATGTTTTGACCGTCAAACCGGAAGTATCTTTTTCTTGAATTTCTTAAAAACCCCTAACACTATTTTGACAAATTGGCACTAATGATTTTAGACCAGCATATACGTATTTCATGTATGAGATCTTTTGGTATATTGTCCATGATTTTCAGAGTTCTCTTGCAAATGTTTTTTTTTCTTTTGTTTAAGCACATGTATGTGCTTGGTATTAAGAACATGAACTGGACTTACCTGTCATGCACACATTAGTACATCCTTAGATAAATACATTTCTTCACTAAAATCTAGGTGGCAATGAGTATTTTTCCAAAATTCATTTCTGAAATTTTAGCTAGTTTTCGCCATTTGCAACGTTAGTGATACCTTAAAGTCCAAAGTTTTTTTTATTATAACTTCAACACAAAATGTAACCTCTGGAGACAATATTATTGTGTTGTAATTTCGACAGAGCGTCGTTTAAAAGAATTAATTAGACTATTCGAAGAATGAACTAACCCGGCGCCTGCGTTCGTTTTAAATAAAATTTTGCATTTAAGTCATATATGTAAGACTACTAACACCTTGAAATATATAGCCACCATTAAGCAACGTGTTAATTTTTATTTAATGATAAATAGCTATATCCACTCTGAGAAATTTATCACGGGTCGTCGTTCAGGTGCTTAGATAATATCCCAGTTGGCAAATCAACGTTTATACGTGTATATCCCAGTGGACAAATCAACGTTTATACATGCAAAACGTTTAGAAATGGTCAGATTTCAACGTTTAAATAAAGTTGAAAAATGTTTGATTTTTTGAAAGTTGAAAGGAAAACAAAGCTTCATAATTATATATAACTGTAAAAACAATGTTGAATCAAATTTTTATATCGTTATAATATCAACAAATTGAAATTAACACGGTTGATATTTGGTTGATGTATCGTCGAGAAGAAATTTTGTTTGAACAATTTCGGGGTGGTTAAAATCGCTTAAAATAAAAAAGTTCCCATGCAAATTTTGCACAGGAGATTATGCCAGTGGTTTCCATGATCAGCTCGTTTGTTAGTGCATAATAGCTTCGGTGACGTGGTTGTTATTTCATTTTTGGTAACCAAAATGATGATTTAGTATTTGTGATAGAAATTTAACTCACAGAGAGTCCTATCAACCAGTGTATCAAACATAATGAAAACAAAATATACGAAAGAAAATATCAATTTTATGGTCTGTTTCAACTATATATACTTAAAAAAAACGTATTTTTGTCTCTATGGCGCAATTGTTATATATTCGAGATTTGATCCATATTTTTGGCGGATGCCAATATTCTGATTTATTTTTTTCTTTTCTTTAGTTGTCTATTGAACAATAATTTATACATATATTAATCTATTGCCAATCATGGAATGTGAGTTGTAAGAAAAATGGAATAGTTTTTTTCGTCGACATGTTTTCTTTTTCTGATTCTTATTTTATACTACTTATGTGCACTTAGTTATACTAAAGTGTTGTAAGTCTTATGAGATGTTTGTCGTCTTATGCGCTTAATTTAAAAACGCAGCATTTTTATACCCCGGCAAACGAAGTTCGGCGGGTATATAGGAGTCATAATCCGGTTGGGTGTTCTGTTGGTTGATTGATTGGTCTATTGCATGAACTACGTGTACTGTTTTCAAGATATGGACTTGAAACTTTAAACATATAGATCTATTCGTGTGTAGATTTGTGTGAATTTAATTTCAGTCCATTATTATTTAAGGGCAGCATGACTAAACAAGTAGCGAAATACTTCTACAGTTTTCAAGTTATTGACCTGAAGCGTTAAACATATGTCCGGCATGGGGTGTTTATGTTCGTTACATTTTTTTCATGTGGATCTGTCCATTATTGTTTGGGAGGGTACATGATTCAACAAATTCTAATAATGCGAGTTTCTACAGTTTTCAAAATATTGACTTGAAACTGAAGTAATGTGTTCGGCATGAAGTGTCTATGTACGCCACATGTTTGTGTGTGGATCAGCTCATTATTGATTTGGAGTGGAGCTTTAACAAAATCTTATGACGCGAACAACTTCTACAGTTTTCAAGATATTGACTTAAAGCTTTAAACCTATATTTTGCAAGAAGTGTACATGTGACTGATATATTTTTTATCTGGACCGGTCTATTAGTTTTTTGATGGGAGCACTTTTTAACAAAATCTTGTGACGTGAACTAATGCTACAGTTTTTATGGCAATGACTTTAAAACTTGAAACATTTTGGTCGGCACGAAGTTAAGATGTTCTCGACTGTTTTTTTTATGTGGATCAGTCCATTATTTTTTTGCAGGTGAGCACATAATCTTCGACGTAAACTAATTCTATAGTTCTGAAGATATTGACTTGAAACTTTAAACAATCATATGTTTGACATCTAGTGTAGATTTGCTTGACATATTTTTCAGGCGAATCGGTCCATTATTTATAATGGGGAGCAGGATTTAACTAAATCAAGTTTAAATTTTGTAATTTACCTTGCATTTTCTACACATACCAACAAGATTCGACTTTTTACTGCCTTAAAATTCAGTCTTTTCTGAACATTTCATTGACTGGTTGTTCAGTGATAACATTTTAAACACAAGTTTAGTTACTGTAGCAGAGTAAAGATATCACTGTTAGAATTCCTATATTCATACCTACTCTTAATGTTTTACAGAGGCCATTACTCTTGTTGCTCGTCTATGATCTGTTGTGTTGATCTCTGCTTCGGTCTGTGTTATGTATTATTAAGAACTTTATTCTGGAGGGTTAGGCACATTATTTTCCTTCTTAACAGTAACCAAATAAATAATCGAACTTTATTAAAAATAAGGCTTTTCTGAATATTATATTTACTGTTAGGTAAAAAATGCAAACATTATTTCTGTATACTCTGACAACGCAGTATATCGGGGGTATAAATCATCTTAAGTTATAGCTCTAGTTTTGGATAAAAACAACATGGCTAATTTGAATGTTGCTGAAAGGCATTTCAGGTGAAGCTTGATCCGTTTCTTTCTTGCTGATTTCACTCCAAGAGCTGTGGTCTCGGTAAACTCATTATTAAGTACCCGCTTGAGTACCGACCCTTTTGCTGGACAATGCTATTGGCTTCATTTGTTATATGTGTTTGTGTGCATTTGTATGCAACATTGTCGAGTTGGTGGGTGGGCTGGAGTTATAACAACGAGTCAACTACTACTTGTTTGTTTTTAAGTGAGAAACTGTTGGGGAAAATTTGAAGTTGGTGCAACCTAGAACCTGGTTTAAACCCTCCGTGACATATTGTTTTGCCACTGACCGTTTCGAGGTGGTTACCCCCTCGGGTTCTTAGTTTCGTTGTATTTGGCGTCTATTATGATACTGAACATTGTATAACCGTGTTCTCTACTCCTCTTTAATTTTTAGCTGTGTGAGGAGGCTGTGTCTACTGGATGTGGCAATTATGACTTGTATATTTCACTGGTTTATTTTTTTTCTATTTGTAAAGGAACGCTTTTTTTATTATACCATTCATTGCGCGTGATTGCAGACAGCAATTAAAATTGTAAACTTTGTTTACCTTTACACTTAAGACACTTCTTTTAATTGGAATATATCCTTTTATTTCGTGCTTATTGTTATCAAATATAAGTTATATCGAATATGTTATGTTTTTAATATTTTAGAGCTACCTTCAGCTACATGGAGAAGTTGTTAATGGGATATCCAGTAGCATTGTCGCAGAACACGAAAACGTCAAGCTTTTAATAAACAGTATCAAAGGTATATCACTTGTTTACAAAACAATGACATTCTCACATCATTATCACCAATATTAAGGTATAAAGCAATTAATAAAAATGGAACTTTAAAACCCCTCTAGAAGACAAATGTGAAAATATTAGAGTTTTTGTTTAATTGGTTCCTTATTTACATAAAATACATCAAATTTATCGTATTTATATGGTTTTAGCAATGAAAAATCTGTATGAACAATAAACTAACTTTATTCACTTCACAACCATTCACGTATGAAGTATTGGAAAGTGATAAGTTGTACAGTTTACAAGATAACATGATATAACAAAAGTGCACTGGACATTTATTTGAAGCGGGTACTTTACAGATGTTAAAGATATCATCAGCGTAGAAGGCCAATATTTCGGACCACTGACACAACTAAATAAAAATGACCGGAATGGTCAGAAGTAAATCTGACAGCCCTATAAAGTAGTAAACAAACCACCATACAGTAATGACCACCGGTCATTGTTTATAATATTGATCCCTTTCTGTACAAATATTTGTAAATTATCGAAACCCCTTAAAATAATGGCCCCCAAGAATTTATGTATAAAAGTTTGACCCCTGGTCATAATATTTTGAAACCAAATATTTGTGTCCGCTGTCAAAATATTACGGTTATTTATATTATTAAAAGAATAGGTTCGCCGATTTGTTGGAGAAACAGCGTGATCTCAAGTTATTCTGTTCTATGTCGCCCAAAACAATATGTGAGCATCTAAAGTCAACATTTCATTTTTTGAAATTCACTGATATGTACGTAAATAGAGAACATAGCAAAAAATACCAGAAACACCGAAGGCTAAATAGAAATGTATGCTACCAAAAGATTTTGCTGACTGTAATCGAATGATTACAGGCCAGTATCAGTTGCACACTGTAAAAAAATATTTGTGGCTGTAGTACAGTACAATCCCACTGTCACCCATGCATTTAAAATAAAAAAATATTAATATTGTTGAGTATTTTACTTATGATTTTTTTAAATTAAACATGTTGGTCTTTCTTTTAATACCGTGAACTTAAATCAAATCCGGTTAAACATAGACCTATAAGTCAACCCATCTAATTTTGACATTGGAAATGAAAATCACGCTCATTTTCAATTTGAAAATAAAAACAATAATGTAAACTTCATCAAAATGTATAATGTATTGTATCATTGGTTGACCTTCTGATCTTAAGCTTATGTGCTTTGTCATAATTTGTTCATCACTATTCTATCAAAACTGTAAAACCTCGCTATACAACCATCCGTAGGATAAGCAAAGCGGTTTGTTCTGTGTGGGTAGTATCGTTTAAAACCACGTATTTACACTATAATTTAGTTCTGTACAAACATTCTCGTTCGTGTGTGGTTGGGAGTCTAATTATATTGTGGAGTTTTTTTAAGCGGGGTTCCCTTGCATCTCACTACAAGCATGACTCCAATGTAAATACTATTAGGTAAATTCTCTAAGCCCGCGCTGGCGCTGGCGCGGGTCCCCTACTAGTGATAATAAATGAAGAGTTGCCCTCACGAAAATGTTGCACGGACTCGTGCTATTACCATACTCTTTAATTGCCTTTATTTTGGAATATATTATGTTGTAAGTTAACGTGTGCTTTAAGTGGATTAGGATAAGGGCATGGCTAATTCGTTATTCTTTAGGAGGCACAATAATATGTAAGTGTCATTTTATTCTATATAAAAAGTAACCGGTGGTAATTATACTGTGGGGTAATTTTACATCGTTACACCGGCGTAAATTGTCATAAAAAGTGGCAAGATGGGAAATCCATGACTACAAAGAATGAAAATCAACGCTAGTGACTTTTTGTATCAAAAGTCTCCTTTCTGTAAATTTAACGGAGATTACTCGTACTCATACTACATTACAAAACTATAATACACGACCACTTACACTAGTACAACTACTACCCCCACCAACACTACTACTACTATCACTACAACAACTTGTTCATGTTCTACTATTACCACCACACACGAGTAATAATATTAATAATCTTACAAAAAAGGATTACATTTATTAATTTAAATGACTACAATAATTATCCCAGTTCTAATAATGAACATAGTAACAATAAATTGAAACAAATATATTTATTTGAAACGTTCGAATATTTGGCATGGAATCGGGAAAAATGTATTGAGTAGAAGTTATTAGACATTATAACCGTATTTACTAATAAACCAGATGAAATACATACCTATATGTGTCCCATACTGTCTAAATCATGACAAACCCATATAGGACCCATATTGGACCTTTGGTGGCAAGGTCATGTGGGTTTGCCAATAAAGGACCAATTTGGGTCCCATATGGGCTGTATCTGGTAGTGCATATTGGGACCATATGTTAAATACGTGGGCTTACCTATATGGGCTATATCTGCTAAAGTGCATATGGGTCCCATACGGAAAATATGTGGTCAAGCCCTCATTAAATGATGTGTGGGTAAACTGTTAAGAACTGTAAGAAATCTGATACAGATATCGCGTTAAAACTTACATACAACATGTTGCAGTAATCTGTCAAAGTAAAGTTAGGGTTTTAAAAATACAACTAAATGTTTTGGTCTTCAAAGCGAAGTTAGACATTTTCTTGAATTTCTTTAACATATTTTGACGAATCACTACAACATATTGTAGATAAGCATAGACTTAGTTCAGACTTATAGATTATTCTTCAAGAATTTCAGAGATCTGATGCAAATGGATTTTCTTTTGTTTTAGTATGTGTATTAACTGGCGCTGATTATTTTTTTCAAAGTTTCATTTTTGAAAGTTTTGCCAATTTGCAATATTTGTTCCAACGCCCCACCACCCCAACCTCGAAAGACTTCACCTGTATTTTAAGCCCCACCTACTGTTTACTTAATATTATTAAAATAACTGATGCGATAAGATGGTTTAAAATTATATTTGAAATCTTACAGAGTTTGTCAGAAGCAATGAAGAGAAGCGTGAAAATGTCGAATACTTTTGCACAGACGTCATCAAAAGTGCAGAGAATCTGCTTGGAAGCATCCAGGTAGTTTATAACAAAAATATGTAGTCGTACCGAAATACCAGATAACATTAATCATGTTTAACCTCTTTCTTCTCTAACAATACTATACGAACTGGCTCTAAATACTAAGGATGCCAATGAGTTCTCCATCCATGGTCTTTATCAAATACTAATAATGTACTTTTTGAGTACTCTGATGAAGTACCTTGAACATAGTTAAACAATATTAATTATTTTTAGTTCGTTTTACTTATAGGATGTTCAAGAATTTGCACGGTATATTCCAATTTTACTCATTGAGCCGTGAATGTACTTTTGTATTAATTTTTATTGATTTTTGAAATGATCCACAAAATAGCAAAATCGATAGGGCCGTTGCAATACAGATTTCTAATATTATAGCATAAGGGTTGTGTGTTCGAATCCCATAGGTATCAAGAGGCAGCTATGTATTGCTACACACGTATCTGTGATTAAGGCCAAGGTCACGTCTGATGCTAAAATTAGAAATTCAGTTTCTGCTCTGTTATTGAGTTTGCTCTGGCCAATTGACTCCAAACTTGGTGAATGTGAAGCTTATATTAAGATGAAGCTTGGGATTGCTACCTAGGTGTCTGTGTTCAAGGTCAAGGTCACTGTTGCTAAAAATAGAAATTCGGTTTCCACTTTTAAATTAATACTTGAGTTTGCTTTGGCCTATTGATTCCACACTTGGTGTATGGAAAGCTTATATGAAGAGGCAGCTTGGGGTTGCTACCCAGGTGTCTGTGATCAATGTCAAGGTCACGTTTCCAAAAAATAGAAATTCAGTTTCAGCTTAATAACTTGAGTTTGCTTTGGCTTATTGACCCCAAACTTGGAATATTGGTACTGAACTGTAATGTACTTCAATGTGTTCTGTTCTACCTTTCATTTCATGTATCTTCAAATCAGGTGAGCAATTTAGGGCCAATTTGCCCTCATGTCAATGTATAATGTTATGCTCCTGGTCGTCCGTCCATCCGTTAGTTAGCAATTTTGTTTCTCCTTATTTAAGTATATATAAAGTGAGAATACTCTGTTATTATTAATTTTCTTATCGCATTATGTAAATCTACTGAATTTAAAAACACATTTGCGCTCGGCCATCAGTCTGGAAAATGAAAACATGGTTTTTGTGATAATTTCCTGTTACTTGTTGCTAACTGCAATAAAGTTAACTTTCGTATTGATACTTGTCATTACCGAAACGTTTTGATGAGTTGCGTTACCTGATCGCAAGCAAATTTTATACATATACAATCAGTCAAAATTATTTTTTTATCTCTATGCTCAGAATGGTGTTTATTGTTTCGCAAAACATAGTAAGCCGACATAAGTAGGTAGGTACCTTAACGAGAATATTATTTGTAGACTGCTTATAAAATAATCCACTAATTAAAAAGGAAAAACTTATGAAATATGGAAATTTACGCTTGATAAATTGTTAATAAGTAAAATAATGTAGAACTATTTTGCAAAATATTTTACTTCATTTATAATAAACGGAACTCGTGCTAACATAATATTAGATTGTGATTAACGAAACTTATTCGACATTACAGTCTTTTTCGTTGTGTTAATGACCTTGAAAAAATGTTGAGGTGATTTCTCCAGTTTAACCTGACACAACATTATGAAACGATTTGCAATTATGTTAATAGCTATATAACATACACTAGTCAAAAGTTCTAAGTGCACATTTAATAAATGTTGATTTTCCGAACTATTTGATAAAATCTTTCAAAATATTATAAATTATAATGAAGGAGTATCAATATCCTTTTAACCCACACAAACAAACTGGAATCTGCTTAGCACAATTAAAAAAATAAGAACATGTTCAGCTCACTGGTACACAGAGTGCAATTCTCAAGTAAATAATCATTGCATCCGCTAAAAGTTGTGATCATTTTTTCATCTTTTTATCCTCACAATTTGATGTAAGTCTCGAGGAAATGATGTGGTTTGTCATTTCATTGCACTTTAATTACTTCCTGTAGCTTCTTAATGGTTTGATGGGGACGATGAGCCAACACGCTTTTCTCTATTTTATACATAACGTGATAACATGGATGTCAAGGAGAAAATTCTATTTTCCTCACATTGGTTTTCGCCAAATTTTTTTTAGTGGTCTAGCGATTTGGGACGATGCAATTCTCTATGATAGATGTGTATCAGCCGTTTCAAAAGAAAAAGTATTTATTTCGATCAAATAGAACGGTAATTCGGACAGTATTTTGTCCGAATAAACATGATTTTCGATTAATTCGGTTGTGAAGTTTAGCTGATTTCTTTTAATTTAAGATTTAAGAGTTTTGATCATTGGGCACTAATTAAACAAATGAAATTCTCAAAATTTCGTTTTTACGTTATTTTGCGTAAATATTTAATGACTTAAGAGAGTAACGTCAACTTTCTACGTAAGCAACGTCATCAATCTAGAAAATAAGTTCGTTTGAATTTTTTTATTATGATAAAGTATGCAAAAATGAGGCATTTACTTTTTTATTTACGAATAACATCAGGATGTTTTATAACAAATTAAAAATAGTGCCAGTGAAGAGCATTTTGACGGCACTTTCGTGGCTAACAGTCGTCAAACGTTCCATGGTTATAAAACTTTGGTGTGAGTTTTTAGATTGTCCGTTGTCGATAAACATTTGGAAAACAAAATCAAATGTAAAAAGTTCAATTTCGATTGCCGCACCGGGATTAGGCATAAATAGCATATGCCGACGTAAATGAAGTACTACGTAAAACAAATGCACAGATTTCAAATACTTTTTATTGTTTGATCATATTTCACATAACGTCAAACTTTTTTTTTTAAATTATGATAATTTTACTTTGAGATATTCAACATTGAAAAGTGTGCACTTGGAACTTTTTACGAGTGTACATATTTGTGTCGCCTGCGATAGCAGGTAGACACATAGGGATCCTATTGTCCGGCGGCGTCGTCGTCGTCGTCGTCGTCGTCGGTGCCGTCCTCCGGTAGTCCCCCAACTTTAACCTGAAACTTAATGTTGCCTATAACTTTGAAAGTACTTGTCCTATTCACTTCGTACTTGGAATATATCATCAGCACGAACAATGCCATCTGTGACGACAAGAATGATAAGTCCAATTTCAATTTTTTTTTAGTTATGCTCCTTTCAAATGCAACATTTACATGAAACTTAATGTCGACTTTAACTTTGAAAGTACTTGTCCTATTCACTTCATACTTGGAATATATCATCAGCATGAACAATGTCATCTGTGACGACAAGAATGATATCTTCAGTTTCAATATTTTTTTGAGTAATGCCCCTTTAAAATGCAACTTTTACATGAAACTTAATGTTGACTTTAACTTTGAAAGTACTTGTCCTATTCACTTCATACTTGGAATATATCATCAGCACGAACAATTTCATCAGTGACGACAAGAATGATAACTTCAGTTTCAATATTTTTTGAGTTATGCCCCTTTAAAATGCAACTTTAACCTGAAACTTAAAATTGCCTATAACTTTGAAAGAACTTGTCCTATTCACTTCATACTTGGAATATATTATCATCATGAACAATGCCATCTGTGACGACAAGAATGATAACTCCAGTTTCAATATTTAATGAGTAATGTCCCTTTCAAATGCAACTTGAACATGAAACTTAGTGTTGCCTGTAAAATGGAAAGTACTTGTTCAATTAATTCACATAATACTTTGAATAACTCATCTGCATTTACAAACCAATTTTTGAAGATGATAACTCTGGTTTCACGATTATTTTAGTTATTCCCCTTTTAAATGCAATTTAGATGACACATGTGTTCTGTTGTGTAGTATTGAAATCAACTTAAATAAAATATTTTTATTATATATGATTAAACATAGACACACATTTCAACTTTTTCCATGCAGGCGACACATGTGTTCCGCGGAACACAACATTCTAGTTCAATTTACGGTAACGACCAATAAAAAACGTACCAAGCGTGCCTTTATTGTTCGCCATTGCATTGGTAAGCAGTACCGTGTGCAAACCTTCGCGCCAACGAAAATTAGTTTCCAGACTGATCGATAAAAAGTAACTACGGGTTGGTGTGTTCTGTTTTTCGTTAATTGTTTCTGGCGTCCTGTTTGAATTGATATACTTATAATAAATATGCTCTCTCTCTCTCTCTCTTCTTTTTCGCTGCGTGGCGAGGCTGTGTTTTGTGAGAGTGGCGATTACTGATATGCATATATTACATTTTTAAAACGCTGTGCTACATAGTATATTTAGTGTATATAAGCTGGGTAATAAAGTTTATGTGTCTAAAGCTTCGGAAGATAAATTTAAAATAGTTTCATATATTCTGAATTTGAATTAGCATACCATTATCACATGCATAACTGCAGACACATGTACAACAGATAACAATATTCAAGAAAAACACATTGATTATGAATAAAAGGGTTTATCAATTTTAAAACGTAAAAATGCATATCAGGAATGGTCTCAAATCATAATCTCTACAGTGTGAAAGCTTACAGAAATTTCAAACATGAATGAAAATGCAACACTTCGTTACAATATAAAAGCGGATATAAAAGCGGAAATGACTGAAAAATCAAAAGATAAGAGTTTTAAATGTGCTAGGAATTGAAGTACACTCTTAAAAATTTAATTTGAAACATAAATCGAAATCTTAAATTTTACTTTTTCTTACAGAATTGCGATGAAATCCCCTCGTGTTTTCATAAATCAAGTACGCATGTACATTTAATTGAGGAGGAGTAAAACGAAAAGACACGAAATTGACCTTGGCGTTTGTAAAGAGGGTATGCATAACGCTGCTAAAACTGCTGAAACATCTGTCTAACATCTATGCAATCGCATTTTTGCAATAATGCATACGCATTTGATGTTGCAAAATAACATGTAAATAAATGCATATTTAAATCATGTAAGAAAGAGACATTAATCTTCCTTAACAGAGAACTTGCAAGCTATTTACGATTTTGTGAATTTTGTTTTTATCCCTACCTTGATCGAATGTCGGTGGTTTCTTAAATCATCTCTGAATTGTATTAATTACTTCATTAAGAAAACATGAAAGTTATGTTTCAAGTTCTCCGAAATCACACTGAGAAATGATAATTATTACATGTAATATTATCGGTGTAGTTAGAAGATTTGTTAAGCGTACTCAGAATATCGTTAAACAACA